>SKCR01031864.1:0-113920 GCA_019454045.1 Zanthoxylum bungeanum
GTTGTAGAGTTTTTAATTTTGTGTGTTATTTTTGTAGGGAAAAGCACAAACGAAGCAATTTAAGATAGAAGAAATGGTGTTTGGCAACCAATTCATTAGCGATGGCTGAGTAAAGAATGAAATCTTAAGACGCATCCTAATGGATTTATATACCAAACAAGTGGCGTATTGCGTACACAATTCTGTTGCCTTAATTATTGCTTTGATTCGCTTTTCTGTTGTAATTATCTTTATTTTCGTAGACATGATCCATACTTTTTGACCTTTCACGATTCATTTTGTTGTTTAGCAAACAAACGTCCTCTGGAAGATACTAGTGCTATTATTACTCACCCTTTTTCAGGTACTATAAATTCAGCCCGTCATTGTACTTTTGAAGGCATCCAGAGTTGAGAAAGAAATACATAAAAAATGGAAGCCACTTCAAGAAAATGAGTTGAAAACATCTGTGTGTTTTGCGGTAGTAGTGTTGGTGTTAAGCCACAATACGTAGAAGCAGCACATGAGTTGGGTCGATCTTAGCTGCAAGGAATATGCACTTAATATATGGTGGAGGAAATCTTGGACTTATGGGGATCGTTTCAAAGGCTGTACAGGGAGGAGTCAGTCACGTTTTGGGAATCATCCCAAAACCCTTGGCAGAGGCAAATTTTACTGAACAATCAAACGGAGAGGAACTGATCGTGTCAGGTATGTCTGAACGTTTGGTAGAAATGATTAACCGTGCTGATGCTTTTATTGCTTTGCCAGGTGGCTTGGGTACATTGGAGGAAATATTTATAGTATTATCTTGGGCGAACCTAAACATACACCAGAAACCAATTCGATTGCTCAACGTTGATGGATTTTATGATTTTCTTTGTGTGTTTCTTGATGATGCTCGGAGAAATGGGTTCGTGTCAAAACCTTTGAAAGAACTCCTCTTACTGCCAGAACTGCTCCGGATCTAATAGACCAACTCATAGCCTATGAACCACGAGTTGACCCTATTCTTTCAAAGATAAATTGGTCTGAGGACGATCGTGGTAAGAGGCGTAGGATTAATCTGGATCTTAACCTTTAATTTCCTGTAGAATTTCAGCTAACTATGTATTATTTTCTAACTCTTCTTCTACTTTTTAAGACATTGGGGACAATGTCTCACTTAGGTTTGGGGGAGGGAATTAGTTTATCAGTACCTTGTTTTTAGTTTGTGTGTTGTTTTTATTTTTAGTCCAAAATTTTTCGAAAAATACAAAAAAATTGAAAAATTTTCAAAAAATTACAAAAATATTTTGCGTTTTTGTGTTTAACTAAAAAGGTGAAATTGGTAAGAGATAGCTGAGTAAGGAGTTTCCACTCCTGAGACGTATCTCAAACCTATTTCGAAACAAGTTAATTTTTGTTTATTTAATTTTGAATTATTTAATTTGTGAATTCTCCTTAAAACAGACTAAAATGGATCTTCATATGCTTAGTTGACAGATATTATCAACATATATAGTAACATACGGACATGAGCTAAAATTGAAAAGTTTGTAATATTCAGTGCTCTAGTTTAATTGGAAGAAACATCTTAAAAAGCAATGGAGTAAAAAAAAAAAAAAAACATATGAGATCCGAGTTATTAAGTTTGTAAGGGTGTTTTAACATCTAGTGCCTTAAAACCAACTGGTTTGGGAGTCACTGGCCCAAAGCTCGCTACATGGATCAAAGATGCTGTAAAAATATATATACCTGAAGTCTGAGTAATTAAGTCCGTAAGGGTGTCTTAACACCTGGTGCCCTAAAGCCAACTGGTTTGGGAGCCATCAACCCAAAGCTCGCTACATAGATGAAAGATATTGTATATAAATAAAAATAGAGAAAAATAAAAGAAAAAATCAGAAAAATTATTCCATTGCTACAAAAAGGTGTGAAATTTGATAGAACTTTAGGACAAAAATATTACTCTCTTATCAACTGCACTTATGAATGTTGTGGGCAAAAATGAGTTGATTAATATTTTGTTGGCTGTGTATATGGAGAATGGTAAATATATTCGGAGCATTTACTTATTCAGTAATTTAGAAAGAAACAAAACAACTAGTAACTTGAAGTAGAAATTTCACCTGATTAGTCACTAACATCTTTATTCTCTTTTCGCTTGACTTTTTGCTTTTGTGTGCATTAGTTTTACTACATTTTTACTTTTATAAAATGTTTCTGGTTATCATTGCTGTAAACCCTCACGAGACTACAACTCGTCCACTAGAGACACCTAGGGGTTTAAAGGCTTGTTGCATACGCTAAATGCAACCGTGATCCCTACGAAAGTGGCTTAGTTAAATTTTATTATGTTATTTTATTTTGTGTTTTGCTCGAGGACTAGCAAAATGTTAGGCTTGGGGGTGTGATGAGTGGTAAATCTATCACTATTTCCCACTCATTTAACCTAATATTTTGTATAATTTCTTGAGTTTTGTGAACGTTTTGATGTGTTTTGTGTTATTTTGCAGATAAATAAAGTTGGGAAAGCATTGGAAGCAATTTGGGGCCAAAATAGAGAAAAAATGACAAAAGGGCAATTGATGATGCCCAATTGTTTTAAGTCATCCAATGATCAAAAAAAACAAATCTAACGTGCGCCAGACATGCTAACGTGCGCCGAGGGACACGTGTCAGAATCTGAGAAATTGGACTTGCTAACGTGCGCCGACCTTGCTAACGTGCACCGTGCCACATGTCATCATCACAGAAGATCAGCTAAAATACGCCGTCTGCCACGTGTAGAAATCTCATTGGAACAAAGCAATCGCGTGCCACGTGTCGAGTTGTCATTGGACCGAATCACCAGCGAATCACATGCTGCCACGTGTTAATCTCTCATTGGACCAATTCCAAACGCGTACCACGTGTCAGATGATCATTGGACCGAAAGCTCAGCCAATCATCATGTGCCACGTGTCGTCTTCTCATTGCACCACCTTTACCGCGTGACACGTGTCATCACCAGATTCTGCCGTTGCGTGCTGGCGTCGTGACGCCAAGCACTTCAGAGTCGCGACGCCAGAAGCCGAAACTGCCAATAAATTCAGCTCCTCTTCACTTCATTTGGTGTGCTTTCCTTGGGATTTTTTCCCTGATTTCATAGGATGCATCTTGTTTTGTAATAATAAAATTATGTATTTTTATTTTTAGTTTTTATTACTGGTTTTTATTTATTTACTTTATGTTTTATAGTTAATTTACCGCTGGGGTAAAAGGTGAAACCTTTAATATAATTATTTAGGTAAATCTCACTTAATTATAATATTTAATTATAATTTAACCGGATTAATTAATGTCAGACTTTATTACCGCCTATATGGCTGGTTTAAATATAAATTACCTTACCGCATATATGGCTAGTCTTTATGTGACAGATAATTACCGCCTATATGGCTGGTGTAATTGGACTAAATGGATTACCGCCTATATGGCTGGTTATAAATGTTTAATATTATTAATTCCTGAGAAAGCAGAATATAAAATAATTTTATATTATAATAAGTGAGATTCCTAGATAAGAAATATTAATTGTGGATCCTCTAACCCCAGCATTTTATTTTATTCTAGGGAAGTGATGAAACACAATATCCACACTTAATAATTGATTTTCTTTTTATGGTAATTCTTTAGTTTGTTTATTGAGTCTTAAGCTTAATGCTTATTGTTGTCTGAACACCAATAAGATTGATATGGTAAACTTAAAATGAACTAGACATAGGGATTTTAGGTTTCAGCCGTAGATTCAATAGCTCACGATCTTCCTTGAGGATACATAACCCTTTAATAGATTTCCTTACAGGATAGACATATACCTGTAGGGCGGGGGTAGCCACAATTGGAACTTAATCTTAATGAATCCAGGTAATTTGTTTGACATAGACATATGGTTCAATTGGGTTATACTGGGTATTTGCGTCTGACCATCGACAGAGGCTTTTGCATATTTTCGTGTTCCAGGTTAGCAAATTAATTTGTAACACATAATAAGAGAATCAATTCATCTTTATAATAATATTGTGTGCAGTCACGACCCTAGATCCTTGAGTCTTTTATTTTATTTTCCTTAGTATTTTCTTTTGAGTCTGTTTTTATTTTATTTTTGCAAAACCACATTCAACCAACAAAAGCAATCATTCAATTCCCTTCTCCCTATAATTAGATACCTGTAAATAAATAGAATCAATAATTAATAACAACAGTAGGAATTAAGTCCTCGTGGGATCGATATTTTTATACTACTTGAACGATACGTACGCTTGCGTTTTACGTGTGTGTTTACGCCGGTCAATGGGTTTCTGATCTCACCTCATAAAGATGTCAATCTTATTGAGGTATACCAACTGACTACGTATGAGGAAGTGATACAAGGTATCGACTCCCTTATTATCGCAAAGTGCCATGATATCCAAAATGGATTCCATGTAAATCAACAAGTTTGGATACTAGTTGATGTACCGCAAGGCATGTGCCTATTAGTACTTTATAAGACTTCAAGGAAGACATACATGGAAGGCAACATACCAACGTACTAAGCTAGGCTTGTAGCGGAAAGGTATCATTATCAACATTATGTCGATTACGATTCAACCTTTTACTTGTTGCCACGGTAAATCCATTTGGATAATGCTTGCTGATGCTGCATGTTTCATTTATGAAATATGACAGCTGAACGGTAAAATTGCTTTCCTGAAAAGGAAACCTTTTGGAGGATGTTTACAACATCCTGACGGTTTTGTCGTATGAAACTAGCAAACAAGGTTTGCAGGTTATTCGATCCATGTTTGGATTGAAGCAAGCATTAGGTTCTTGAAATTATCGTTTTGATGTAATCATAATAATTTATGATTTAATTATAAAAAGAAAATTATTTCTGTGTATATAAGGAGGTTAGTGGGAGCGCACTGACAGTGGTTGTCCTATATAAATAATGATAATATGTCATTTCTTAGAAATGATATTCCCATAATAACCGGTGAAAGCTAAGCTTTCGAGAAAACTCTCTGATAACTCGTACGTTGAAAAATATATGTGACCTGGTGTCTCATACGCTTTAAGCATATGGATTCACAATCAGGGCAATCCAAGTTATAGTCACTGAATTGAAATTAAGAACATCCTTTAGTTTCTTAGAGAACTAAGGATGCTGTCTTAATTTATGGAGAAGGTGAACTTGAAGTGACTGGGATCACTACTGCAAGTTTCCCAACCAATAAAATGATTATGAGTCTCAAAACGGTACTATACAGTTTGAATAACGGAACAGTGAGCTGTAAATCTTCCAAGCAAGATACTGTTACCGAATAAACAACAAATGCGGGTTATTGCTGCAGCTGAGGCAGCAATAGAAGCCATTTGGGCTGATAAAAATCTAATTAGATTAGATATAGTTCTGTTAGTTGCTGAGCTAGGCGTCAGCACATGCTAAAAAATTAATGGTCTCATCAACGATCCAGATACATACTTCGATATTCATTTGATCCGTTCGGATCATACATCGTGGCGATGTGATGATCAAATAAATCACATCAGACGATAATCATGCAAATCCGCTGACGAAAGCCTTTTCTCAGCAGTTTGAGCCAACCGTACATAGTTCGGGTGTCAGACACTAGAGTGACTGGCTATAGGCCAAGTGGGAGATTGTTGGACAATTATGACCCATAGCGTCATTATTTGTACAGATCATGGTGTTGTTGTACAAATTAACTATGTGACAAAAGAGATTGCTCTCTTATCATTTGTGATTAGATCACCCATATATATAAATGATATGAGGTCCTTATGATTTGTTACTGGATTGAGAATGATATGAGACAGTATCAATCCACGAAGGATAAATCTTTAAATATCCCTAGTCAGAGTATTATCGAGATTGGGCATCGATAATGCATACAAGACTAGTATTACACTTGTGCGCGTTGTGAGGGCATAAGGGCATAGTTCTCATATATATGGGTATAGGATACTCATGCAAGTGTAATAGGAGGTTGTGTTTTACCGATGGTACGGGAAACAGCTTCGCTCTGGATAGACCCCCTCGGAATTCCATTGGTAGTATGACTATGTGTCTATGGAAGTCCGAAATCAGGGTAGGTGTATTTGGTCTTAACCTGAGACTTGCACCGCTAATACTTGCGACAATCAATATACTTTGGTTTTAGTCATCCAGGGCTTTAACAGGTTCTGTCTACGCCTCTGCTGGGTATATTGAGAATCGTAGTGTGTTAGGTGTGATGTCAAGACGGAAGTGTCACTCCAGTCATATTGAAATGATGGTCACGTACGATACAGTACTGGTTCTCTTATGTACCGTAGTCATTGGGATAAAATGACAAGGTCATGTTTATCTGATTATAGAGACTAGTTACCAGACATCCGACATGTGCTTCGTACGGGGCAGACACAATTCCAGCCCTAGGCCTAGCATGTGACATCCTATACTGGAACGACATACGTAATACTACGTATACTACGCCTGATATAGATCTTATATTCCTGTAAGGATATTTCTGGAGAATTGGGTAGGCATGGCGATTTGCTAGAAGCCAACCTAGTCTTGTAAATCGGTACAAACGTAGTACTAGGTACTTACGTGTTCGGATAGTCTGACGACCGAATTTACTGCCAACATATCCGGGGATCTCATGGGTCGCTTCCTGAAGATTCACCGATGACGTATGACTCGCACTTTTAATTAATCTGGGATTAATTAGATGAGAGAGAAAATTAATCTGGGATTAATTACAGAGATATTTTATCTGGGATAAAATATCATTAAAAGAGAGATAACGATTAATTTGGAATTAATCGATAAAATAATATATTTGATATATTAAACGAAATTGGATTTTGACGCGGAATTAAAATCGGATTTTAATTCGGGCAAACAAGTTAATTTAGAATTAATTCGTTAGTGACATGAATAGTGATTTTGCTAGGCATGATCATTTAATTGCGTCGTAACAGAAAATTCATTAATTTGAAATTAGCGAACCCGAGCCCGGGATTGTTTGCGAGCACATTCGCATTTCGAATTCGAGTGCGGTACGTAAGTCAAATCAAGTGTCAAATCTCAAGTCGCATCAAGCGTCAAATCATATGTCACTTTGAGTGATGTGACAAGTTGTCACTTGATTGATTGAATGATGTGACTTGATGGAAGTGGTTGGAAAGCTTTTGAAAGCTTGAATGACATATATTATTATTTTAATAATTGGTATATGTTTAATTGCTTTTGGAAAACAATTATCAAATACACATTTCCATTCTCTCTCTCTCTCACACGGTCTTGGACCATTTCCCACTGAAATTTTATGGTTCTGCCGAGAGAATAAGGAAGATGGGGATAGTGATTTTTGTGGCAAAAATCACCAAGAGCTAGCACTCAAAAAAGGAAATACATAGGTGATAGGGAATCGAACACATAAATATGGAATCACCACTTGAAGCTTGGAGCTTTGAAGACATCCTTGGCCGATTCTTGGAGGAACACAAAAGCCCACTGCCGTACGGTCCAGATGTTGAGCAGCCCAATACCGAGACCATCAATGGAGGAGAGCTTGAAGTGTTCTTCGTCGCATATCAACTGATCGTTGTAAGTATGTTTCCACCATATTTCTTCGTGTATTCACATGTGTTTCTTGCTTGATAATTGATCCTTGGGACCTTAGAGAATTCCAACAGTCCACTAAGTCAGACTGCTCACAGTGGTTATTTGTACTTCATTACCTTAACAAGTACGGTTATTTGTATTTGATGCGACATAAATCAGAAACCTTTGAAAAGTTCAAAGAATTTCGAAATGAAGTAGAAAAACAAACTGGACAATATATTAAATGCCTTCGATCTGATCGAGGCGGTGAATATATTAGTGGTGAGTTCATGGATTATATGAAGGAGAATGGGATTCTTGCTCAATATACTCCTCTAGGTACTCCAGAGCACAATGAAGTATCTGAGAGGAGAAATCAGACTTTATTGGATATGGTCCGATCGATGTTGAGTTTCACAGATTTGCCCTATTATTTATGGGGCAACTCTCTTTTAACAGCCGCACATCTTTTTGAATAAGATTCCTTCAAAAGCTGTTCCTACAACACCGTATGAGATATGGTTCGGCAGGAGACCAAATCTTAGTTACATTAAGGTTTGGGGTTGTCCTGCCTATGTCAGGGTGACTTAGCAAGATAAGCTTTCGCCTAGAGGGCAAAAGTTTAGGTTTGTCGGATATCATTCGAATACGAGGGGATATATGTTCTATGATACCGAGCATCGAAATGTGTTCGTAGCTCGCTTCGCAAAATTTCTAGAAGTAGAATTTTTGTCAGAAGGTGGTAATCATAGACAGGTTGAACTTGATGAAGTCCAACCTGAAAACAACGAACTAACGGAGGAACCTGAAGTTCAAGTAGAAGAAGAACCTTCAACACACACACTCTGTAGGTCAGAAAGGGTATCTAGACCTCCTGAACGCTTGTATTTGATACAAGAAAAGAGTCTAGATGTTCTCTTAGTTGAAGAGACTGATCATTTCACCTATAGAGATCGATGTTGGACAACGACTCCATGAAATGGCAAAGTGCCATGAAATCCTAGTTAGATTCAATGCATGAGAATCAAGTTTGGGACTTGGTTCATCTTCCCGAAGGAATTGTTCCTATCGGTTGTAAATGGGTTTACAAGAGGAAGCGCGGGCCTGACGGTAAGGTTGAAACTTACAAGGACCGACTGGTAGCAAAAGGTTACACGCAGCGACCTGGCATCGACTACGATGAAAATTTTTCACCAGTAGTAATTCTTAAGTCTATCTTAATTTTGTTTTCTATAGCTGCATATCATGACTACGAGATTTGGGAAATGGATGTCAAAACGGCTTTTCTAAATGGATTTCTTGATGAAGAAATCTATATGGAACAGCCGGAAGGTTTTGCATCCACCGAAAATGCGGGTATGGTATATAAGCTTAAGAAGTCCATTTATAGACTTAAACAAGCTTCACGAAGTTGGAATCTTCGATTCGACGAGATTATTAGATCGTCTGGTTTTCTCAAGAATTCGTAAGAATCCTGTGTGTATCAGAAGGCCAGTGGGAGCATGGTCGTATTTTTAGTCCTATATGTTGATGACATCCTGATCATTGGGAATGATTTAGGTATGTTACAAAGCATCAAAACTTACCTCTGTAAGAATTTCTCCATGAAATGACCTGGGCGAAACTTCTATGTTTTAGGGATAAAACTCTATAGAGATAGACAAAATAGGCTGATTGGGTTATCCCAATCAACGTACATAGATAAGATCTTGGAACGGTATAATTTTAGTAACTGTAAGACAGCAAACATACCGTTCAGACATGGGATTCATCTTTCTAAGAAGATGAGTCCACAAACAGAAGATGAGAAGGTTAGAATGTCTAACCAACCTTATGCTTCGTGTTTGGGTAGCATAATGTATGCCATGTTATGTACAAGGCCTGATATCAGTTTCGCTGTTAGCGTAACTAGTAGATATCAGTCCAATCCAGGTAATGACCATTAGATGGCCATTAAACATATCCTCAAGTATCTTAAAGGTAATAAGGATAAGTTAATAATTTATTGAGGAAACGAACTGCAAGTTAACGGGTATACGGATTCTGATTTCCAATCGGACCCCGTTGATAGAAAGTCTACATCTGGATTCGTATTTACCCTTAACGGAGGTGCAGTTTGTTGGAAGAGTTCCAAACATGGATCGACAGCAGATTCCACCACTGAGGCGGAATATATTACAGCTTCTGAAGCTGCAAAAGAGGCTGTGTGGATAAAGAACTTTATCACAGAATTGGGAGTTGTCCCAAGTATCGAGAATACGATTTCGTTATACTATGATAATACTGGAGCCATTGCGCAAGCAAAGGAACCGAGAGTGCATCAGACGTCAAAACATGTGGAACGCAAGTACCACATCATTCGAGAGATTGTGTCGTGAGGGGATATTGTCGTATGCAAGGTACCGAGTGAAGATAATGTAGCAGACCCGCAGACGAAAGCCATACCTCCGAAGCTGTTTGATAAACACGTGGAGTCGATGGGTATTAGATACAATCATTATTGGCACTAGAGCAAGTGGGAGTTTTTGTTGGGGTTGGTGCTCAGAGCGCCAATTCCCGGTTGTATTTCTTTATGAATACTTCTGTAAAACCTTATTATTTTGAATAATATATGCATTTTCTATAATATAATCTATCTTTTAATATGGTAAAGACGTAATGACCTTAGAATGACTAGTCATGGTGCAGTTGCAAAAGCGTCGCAACTGACATTGAGTTGTATCATGACGTTGTCATTCTCAGACTGTTCCTGGTCAATGTTTACACTACTTGGTCAGTATAGTAAACCCGTTGAGACTGGTACATGTCATATACTGGAATATATGATTCCAATGGTTTTCCAATGAACCATAAGTCTTGGAGACTAGTATAGACGTGAAAGGTGTTTATAGCGGATAAACATTGAACGACTCACCAAAGATTCTTAATGGATGGTACACCAACGTCAATAAGAATCTTATCGGGTTGAGTAACACTTGTGATTCTTAGACTTGAGATGCCACTATAGGCACATGAGACATCTTCTACATTTAGATGGCAGTCACGTCACCGATCTATTTAGATCAGACATCCGCCTGTTCATTAGGTGTAGATAGATCCTCAGGGTGTCATGTGTGTATCTAGATAGGATCCGTCAGTTCTGTGTATCAGAGCATAGGTAGTCCATATGATTAGCAATCAGATAAAACCATGGGCCCGTGGTAAAATTTAGAAGTTATTTCTAAATGTTCATTTTCAGATTGCTAATAGAATAGTCGACTGGATAATCCCTATATAGATTTGACATTTACATCTATATCTATGGGATTTATCCGGATACCTGTGACAGAGGAATTATACATTTGCCATGACCTCGACCTAAATGATTCAGCGAGTTTATCCGTGATCGTCATAATTTACGGGTGGATAAATTATGGACACGAAATTGGATTTCGTGACGGATATGCCTGAATCTAGAGAGTCTCACTAATGAAATATACTCGTAGAGCACTAGAGCAACATTTATAAATAATACTGATTATTTATAAAGTCGTTTAAAGGTTAAACGCGCAAAATACATGTGTAGGGACCCGATAGTCATTTCCTTAATTTTTGTGTATTTGCATTTAATGCTTGATAATTCAAATACACATTAATTAATTGTCAAATTGAGATGTTTGACTAATATCATAAATGAATATATATGTATTTAATATTTAGTGTAAATATTATACATATATTTAATATATTTGTAATTAATTAATTAATTAATTAATTGTTAAATGATTAAATTAATTAAAGTATAGATATTTTAAGTTATGATATTTGTTTTAATGGCTAAGTTGTAATTTTTGACTTGGTTGAAATTATCATTAAAGTGTAATGATCATTTTAACAAGTTGGCAAATTGAAATTCAAATGAAATGAAAACAAAATGTCTTGATTTTTTTCTAGCCAATTTCGGCCAAGGAAAAATTGTGAGCAAGTATATATTGTTTCATTTATTTTAGGGTTTGAATAACCTAATAAACTTTATCAAACTCCATTAAAACAAAAGCAAAGAAGGTAGAGAGAAAGAAAAAGAAAATCAAAGAAAAGCTTGGAATTTAGTAAGTATTTCCAACCTTCCATCAGAGAGTAAATTGTTCCTCTGGTTGTGGGCTTCACTTGGTGATTTTCTTAAGTTTTTCTATTCTTTATTCTTTGTGTTTTTGATGGATGAAAGTTTGATGAAGGGGTTTAGCATGTATGAAGTTGGAAGAATGTTACTAGTGTAGTAATAAGCATTTTTTCATTGTTTTAGAACCTTGTTGCCATTCTAGAGTTATTGACCCACTCTTAAATGACCTATAATTGTTCTATAGTTGTGTCATTGTGTTGAGACTTGATTTGGATGGAGAAACATGATTGAAGTAATTGATTTAACCAATTTGGTCTAATTTGTCCAATATGAAGAAATTGAAAAATTAGGGTTTAAGACCACTTCCAAATTTGGGGCTTTTCATTTATATGGTGTATTTGGATGTGTATATGATGCATATAAAATCTCATGTTGATTGGATTTCATTTGGATGTGGTTTGTGAACTTTGGAAGTGCAAAATGCACACTAATGTGCTTCTAGGAGGCTCACGGCCTTGAAGGAAAAATCCGGTTTTTTGTTGCTCTTTGTGTTTTGACATTTAGGACATGTTAATTCATCTTAGAAATGATTTAGAATCATCCAAAATTTATTTGAACAATTTCGGACTAAAATGAACAAAATGCAATGTTTTGGGTAATTTGGTAATTACACAAAAATTTGATTTCTTGTGTAATATTTCATAAATTGAATATTGGACAATTAAATAATAAGTTTATTTAATTAATCCGAGAAAAAATTTTGAAATCGGAAAATTTGATTTTCCAGTGTTTCCGCTGCGTTACCGGATATCCGCAATAAAATCCCTACACACTCTACTAATCACATCATCCACACTTTTGGCTTAAACCCTAGAATTATCAAATTTGGATACCTATGTTACCGCCAATTCCATGCTTATTTCCTCATTAATTGCAAACCCTAGCATGCCACTAACACCAACATGTTCAATATCATTAAAGTTTCAAAATCTCAATTTGGGTTAAGTAAATCTTACCTTCTTTCTTATTGTTGGTTCTTCTTATCTCTCAAATTCCATGGAGGTGTCAAGTCTTCTATGCTTCTTTCTCCTTCTCTCTCTTCTCTTTTTCATTTTTCTTCTTTTTCTTCTTCTTTTTCTTCTCTTCTTCTCTTCTTCTTCTGTCTTCTTCTTCTTCTTCCTTTTCTTTCTCTCCTGCACGTCTTCCACTCTTCTTTTTGTTCCCAATTTTGTGAATTTATGAATAGTACACCCCTTTTATATTTGGCCCTAAGAATTAGAAGAGTGTAAAAGTTTGTGGATTTTACTAGAATGCCCTCGGTTACTATTAATCTGAATTTTGACATACATTTTGACCTATTTCTGCTCTGATTTTGGAAAAATATTCAACGTAAAAGTTGTAGATCTAGATCTCAGATTTCCAGTGGTATAAAATTCATAGAAATCGGAGTTCGAATGAGAAAGTTATAGGACTACGAGTCATTACACAGATATACAAATCCATGACAATGAGGCATTATGTATTGTCGTCCCCAATGCATGCCACTATCCTATCCCTGAATTTAGGGTCTTGGGGCGTTACATATCACCATACCCTAGCCCTGAAACTGGTGGTCTTGGGGGTTAAGTATCGCCGTCCCTCAAGCCATTAAAACTAGAATCTAAGGGTGTTACGTGTCGTCCTCCCCCAAGTCCTGCTCTACATATGCATATGTCATGTCCGTCAATTACAGTAACCGTCAATTCCATATCTGAATCAAGTTACAACTGAGGTGGGTTTTTTCCCAATGCCTCGAAAAATCAATAAAATCATTCTTTTACAGTCAACACTTTCGAAAATATTTTCATTCATAATGTAACTGAAATAAACTTGATTAATGCCATCTGCGCTTAAAAGTAAGTCTCATTTCAATAGCAAATAAGTAAATATCATTTTGAAAAGAAAGGTCCACTCACAGATTTGGAATCTGGCTAGCATAACATCCATTCGTCGAAGAAGATTGTGCTTTCTGCTGTAAATCTATGATTGATAGACTTAGTTACAATATGTTTCGGAACTAGGCTAAATTTCTTATTCAAGTAGTTGTTATTACTGCATAGTGTATAATTTTGTGACATGTTGTAATGTATAAATATAAGATGATATGAAACTCTTAAGGTGGTCTCTAACATCCTAAGTTGGGATTGAAATGAAATGAAATTGTTTATGTCATGTGTCGCGATGTCAAGTCTTGCGCGTCGCGACGCCCATATAAGTAGAACAAGGCAGAGATAATTTCCAGTTTCGCATCGCGACATCAAGGGTTGAGTGTAATTCCAACTTACATTTTGACTTACGCTCGAGCATCGCGATGCATTCGCTTCCATACCAAAAACAGAGCATTCACATGCTCGGCATCGTGACGCCAACCTAGACGCATCGCGACGCTACCCTATTTTCAGGGCCAAAAATCAATTCTCCATGGCACTTCCCAAGGTAATTCCAACACTTTCATCTACACTTTAACATGTTAGAACATCATTCATCACAAACTATATTTCCCCCAACACATTCACATACAATTGCCAAGAGTTTATTATGCCACCTTTGAACTTTCCATCATGACCAAACCAAATTCATATATTAACATCAATTCAACACTTGAACTAATATAATTAACATCAATTGAAACAAACATAACCCTTTTTTAACTAGGTGAGAATTCGGCCAGCCCCTCTAGGTTCGGGAAAATGGGCATTTGACAAACAAACATAATATATGTCTTTATCAACAGGAAAGTGCATGATTACACATGTTGTAGGCACTATATTTTTGCGTATAATTCCCGATGATGAGTCTGACATGGAGACACTACCTCTTTAAATTGTGGAAGTCGCTGGAAACGGACGTCGGAATTGAAGAGTCAGACATGACATCTTGTTGGATTTAATTCGCTTTTTAGCTTCAGGTTCGCTTGTTGGACCTCTGTTTTAAAACACATCCTTAGACCAAACCCCCGCAAGTCACCACCAACCCACACACCAAACCCACACATCACCAACAACACACATACAAACCCTCCTCATACTGCCCAATTCACACCCCTTGAACACGCCCACTGCCCCTGAAGTCAGCCCCTGAACACGCCCACTGCCCCTGCAGCAACCCCTGAACACGCCCACTGCCCCTGAAGTCAGCCCCTGAACACATCCAGCCCTGAAAATTGCCTCTGATACATGCCCATCACCTTCCAAATTAAACAAAAAAAACATATTAAACACATGCTAAAATCAAGAAAAATCACATTCCCTAATTAAAAGATACAAATCAAATCATATCTAATCACTTCCCTAATTAAAGATTTTTCTCTATCACACACTAATTAAAAAAATCTCCCATAATTACACAAATCCTTTCCCTTTTCACACAAGGTAAACTCCAACCCTTTGCCTATAAAAAGAAGCCTAAACCCAACATGGAAGCCCTCGCTCATTCACGCAAGAAGCACTCCAAAAAACCCTAGCTCATTCATCATATTCACGGCAAGCACATAAATAAATAAACCCTAGCAGCACTCATCTCTCCCTCCAGGTTCAACACGTCACAAGCCACTCACTCCTTTACACACACACGTCCCTTACTTAAACACTCACCCACCTCAACCCTCAACAACAAACAAATCAGGAGCCCTCACGCACAGAACCTACACTCACGAACAGACCATGCACTCACGCACACAGGCCGTAAGCCCCCCACACCAAGAACCCTAAATCACTCCTTGCACGTTCCTCACACCACTCGGCACTTAAACACACACCACACGGCAAGCCAATGAGGGCAACGTAGACACAAGAATAGCCCCAACGACCAAACAATAAGAAGCCACCAAACACAAAACCTATAACCGAACAATAACCAAGCTGAAAACATTCCAAAACGGCCCCCTACAGTCCCCAAAAATGTCCCAAAAATCGACCCTAGAATAGCAGTAAAAGACACCCAAAACAGTTAGCAAAACGGTGAAACAGCGAAGGAAAACAACAAACCAGTGAACCGGATGAGTTGCGGAGCAACAACCCTTCCGACAACCGTGTAGTGCACTTCCGAGAAACGACTTAAGAGGTTAGACCTGAGGGCACCTTTTTTATTTATGCTCCTTTATTTTTCTTTATTTTCTTACTTTATTTCGCATGGGTATTGTTGATTAATGTATGCTATGGCTATTGGATGAATGGAATATGTGTCATCTCTTCTGGTATATCAGATGGAAACCCATGTAGGAGTTTCAATCAAGTCCCAAGATCATAAATCATGCATAAAAACGAATAGAATACAACCAAGGAGTAAGGCGGAATTCATACTCACATTGATGGGTTTTGATGAAATGAAACAAAGACCAAAAAAACGCACTGCATGTTGCTCCCTGGCAGTGAGCTACGAATGGTAGGGGCTACACGGTGGTGGGGTGTCTTCCTCCTTGTTCATTCGGCCATGGATGTCACCATTGAAGCTCCAAGCTTCAAGCTTTTCCATGCTCACAAATTCGTTTCCCTATCACCTATGTATAACCCAAGGTGTGCTAGCACTACTTCATCTTCTTTGATTCTCCATTTGATTCGGTCATACCAGAAATTGAGGAGAAAAAAAGGTTCAAAACCGTGAGAAGAGAAGAAAGAAAAGAGGGGGAAGAAGAATGCGTAAAAGGAAGAGTGGAGAGTGAGAGAAAAAGAAATGTAATTAGGTTTCTATATTTCTAAAATTAATTAAAAACCATTTACATTTCTTTTAACTTTCCATTTACCAAAAGTCAAAAAAGTAAAAGCAAAAGTTGCTTTTTCACCTTCTACATCAATCACTCAAATCAGTCAAATCACGTGACACATTCACATCACTCAAAGTGACATTTGATTTGACGCTTGATGTGACTTGCGATTTGACGCACAATTTGACTTGCGTGCCACACTCGAATTCGAAATGTGAATGCGCTCGCAAATAATCCCGGGCTCGGGTTCGTAATTCCAAATTAACGAATTTTCCGTCGCGTCGTAATTAAATGATTACGCCTAGCGAAATCACTATTCACGTCGCTAACGAATTAATTCTAATTAATTCGTTCGCCCGAATTAAATCCAATTTTAATTCCGCGTCGAAATCCAGTTTCGATTAATATATCGAATATATTAATTTTACCGATTAATTCCAAATTAATCGTTCTCTCTCTTTAACGATATTTTTTATCCGAGATAAAATATCTCCGTAATTAATCCCAGATTAATTTTCTCTCTTCCAATTAATCCCAGAGTAATTAAAGTGCGAGTCATACGTCATCGGTGAATCTTCAGGAACCGACCCATGAGATCTCCGGATATGTTGGCAGTAAATACGGTCGTCGGACTATCCGAACACGTAAGTATCGCGTACTACGTTTATACCGATTTACAAGACAAGGTTGGCCTCTAGCAAAGCGCCATGCCTACCCAATTCTCCAGAAATATTCTTACAGGAATATATAGATCTGTATCAAGCGTAATATACCGTAGTATTGTGTATATCGGCCCAGTATCGGATAGTCACGTGCTAGGGCTGGGGCTGGATAAGTGTCTGCCCCGTCCGAAGCACATGTCGGATGTCTGGTAACTAGTCTCTATAATCGGATATACATGACCTTGTCATAATATCCAGATGGCCGGCCAGCACTTAAAAGACTAATACCGTATCCTGCGTGACATCATCTCCACTATGACTGAAGTGATACTTCCGTCTCGACATCACACCCAATACACTACGACTCTCTGATAAACCCAGAAGCGGTGTACGCAGAACCGGTTAAAGCCCTGTACCACCAAGACCAAAGTCTACCGATTATCGCAAGTATTAGCGATGCAAGTCTCAGGTTAAGACTATACACACCTACCTTGATTTCGGCCTCCCATAGACACAAAGTCATAATACCAATGGGATTCCGAGGGGTCTATCCAGAGCGAAGCTGTTTCCCGTACCATCGGTGAAACACAACCTCCTATCGCACTTGCATAAGTATCCAATACTTAAATATATGAGAACTATGCCGTTGTGCCCTCACAACGCGCACAAGTGCAATACTAGCCTATTCCGCATTATCGATGTCCTGTCTCGATAATACTCCAGCTAGGGATATTTAATGATTAATCCTTCGTGGACTGATACTGTCTCATATCATCTCAATCCAGGAACTAATCATATGGACCTCTCTTCATTTATACATATATGGTGATCTAATCACAAATGATGAGAGTGCAATTTCCCTGTCACATAGTTAATTTGTACAACAACACTGTGATCTGTACAAATAGTGACGCTATGGGTCATATTATCCAACAACCCAGACGTAAATTCCATAGCCGAATCCGAATGGACGGTAGTGTGGTCTGTACTTGGGAAACAACTCCACGTACCACTTGAGCAAACGGTAAATATTTCACTTTATTTTACCTTGTTCGTCTATTATTCGCATTTTACATTCCGCCATTTACTTTCCTTACGTTATTTGTTTGTGTATTGATGATATAGTACGCATGGGAAAATCAAGTTGGATTAAAGGTCCTCCGTTTTGAGGGATGAAAAGCCTAAGGGCTACCTTTGACACAATGTTTTGCCGCGCCAGACGAAGTACGTTTGATTGAATATGAGATATGTTTAATCGGACATACGGAGTTCCACATTATTGTCTCATTCATTTGTATGCATGGTAATATAATGCGCATGGGCTAACTAGGGTGGATTAAAGGTCCTCTATTCGAGGGAAATGCCTAAAGGCTACCTTTACCAAGATGTTTTGCCGCGCCTTTTATTATGTCATTTACCATTTGCATATCATTGCTTTATTTACGCATGCATTGCATTCTAGTGCGTATGGGCTAACTAGGGTGGATTAAAGGTCCTCTTTTCGAGGGAAATGCCTAAAGGCTACCTTTACCATGATGTTTTGCCATGCCGGACGAGGTACACTCGATTGAACATGAAATGTGTTCAATCGGGCATACAAGGTCCCATATTATTTCTTTGTTTATTCATGTATTGATAATTTAATGCGCATGGGCTAACTATGGTGGATTAAAGGTCCTCTATTCGAGGGAAATGCCTAAGGGCTACCTTTACCACGATGTTTTACCGCGCCGGACGAAGTGCACTCGATTAAATATGAAATGTGTTCAATCGGGCACACGAGGTCCTACATTGTGTATTTGTTTATCCATGCATGTGTTTGTGTCATTTCAGATGCCATTTTGGTAATCTCGTTCAAACGTGTTTCTGAACGCTACACGAACGTATGCATTCTGTCTCAGTCCATTCGAACGCGTTTACGAACACTACTCGAATGCGTATGTGTTTTATTTCATCATGCATCAGGTCTTATCCCGTTCGAATACGTTCTCGAACGCTATACGAATGCGAACACTCTGTTTACCGTTCGAACGCGTTTTCAAACGCTTCACGAACACACATACAGTGAACAAATTTTTTTTCATCATATTTCATGCATGTTCGCTTATTTGGTAATTTCTTTTGCATTACATAATTAATCATATCATTTCATTATTGACACTTTTACTATTATCATTTATTTATATTCCCGCATTTATCTACTTAATGTGTTTGTGAGAATGTGTGCTTGCCTTTATTTCACTTACTTCTATGCATGTGAACTTAGAAATAGAATACTCTTGGAATATATGTTGCGTAGAGTCGATTAAATTATGCAAAATCATTTCATTAAAAGTGGCATAGTAATGGACCATTCCGAACCAACGTTTGAGGTTTTCCCTTGCGAGGGGTGAGTGCGGCCTTAAATCATTTTCCGGTTCACACCGGGTGGCGACTCCATTTTTATTATTCTTTGGTGTAGTCCCCCATGGGCTACTCCGTACTCCCAACGAAGCCGTGAGCCTGGAACAGCGTCGCCGATTTCTGTGTCCTACAGTCTGGTGACTCCACTAGGGATAGAGAATTGGCCCCGAAATAATGTCTTGTAGTGATTGTGATTTGTGCTTTAGTTAACTGTGTCTATAGTGGGTTGATGGTGTTTAATCAAAGGCATTGTTAAGGTTAGGTGACGGTTTGGTGTCTTCTGTCATTCACTACCTTTCTATAAGGAAAAGCTGTGAAGGCACCTAGATAATCATTACTCGTAGCTCGTTGTGACAGACTAATTTGGAGGACTTGTTGTTTATTCCTGTCACCAAGGCGATAAGAGCTTAAAAGGCTTGGGTTTCTAAGAGAGTTCACTTCGCCCTCCCTCTAGGGTATCTTCAATAGGAAATCCATTTGACAGTCAGTCACGCACCATAACACGTTGGCACATATCGTAAGGTATAAAAAAGGTGCGCTCACTTGGTCACTCGAACCCTTGAGTAGGGAGACCTAGTTGTGGGCAATCCTTCGCCAGCGAGAGCCTTTATCTAAACTCCCACAAACCCACACGTGGACCATAGTTGTACGACCAATAGAAACTATTTCCTTGTGCTTGTGTTTAGGGACCATCATCATTTGGATTAAGTTGGACTTCTTGTCAGAAATGCGAACTTGTTGGGCCATTTAAACTGGGATGAATTCGTATCTCATGACAATTGGGCTAAAAGTTTCTAAAATGCCGATGGGCCACTCTGTAGAAATTGTTTCTTTATGCTTATTCTTAGGACCATCATCATTTGGACTCGGTTGGACTTCTTGTCAGAAATACGAACTTGTTGGGCCATTTAAACTAGGATGAGTTCGTATCTTATGACATTTGGGCTAAAAGTTTCTAAAATGCCGATGGGCCACTCTGTAGAAATTGTTTCTTTTTGCTTATGCTTAGTACCATCATCATTTGGACTCAGTTAGACTTCTTGTCAGAAAGGTGAACTTGTTGGGCCATTTAAACTGGGATGAGTTCGTATCTTATGACAATGGGCTAAAAGTTTCTAAAATGCTGATGTGTCATCCTGTGTTTGGGCCTCTTATCATTTGAAGTTGTTTAACCATGTTATCGCAAAGGTGTAAACATGTTGGGCTTTTTCAACTGGGACAAGTTTGCACCTTGCAATAATATGATTGAAGCTTTAAAATGACAAGAGGCCGACTTATATATTCCATGCATTGCACGTATACATGCTGACTGATAATTTTAAAAGACACCATAGATTCTCATTGGGTTAGGAAAGAGGGAAGACTCATCAAAAGGCCGATAGAAAACATGAGCGAATCAGAGGACGAGGTATCCCGTATGGATCAGTTGGTGACCAATCTCACCAAGGTTACTGAACAGTTTCAAGCCTTAACTACTGCTATGGCTAATATGGTCGTGCCCCATGCTGGGGGAAACTCTGAGAATGTTAGGCGTGACGAGCCTCCGAACAGGTTGGGGGATGACATCCCCGCTTTTGATGATGACATTGCTGAATATGCGGCAGGAAGAATGACTGGGTCTCAGTCAGAATTGCAGAAGCTCCGGGATCAGGTAGAATCGGTTACCCGTAAGCTGAAGGGTAAGCATGATGACTTGTTGGACTATGAGGTGATTAATTTTGAGGAGCAGCTGCCAGCTCAGTTCAAAATGCCTGACATAGCCAAGTTCAACGGGAACGGGGATCCGAGGGTCCATCTTTGACAATATATTTCAGTGATAAGTTTAGTAGGCCTGTTGCAGCGTCAGTTTCAGAAGATGTTCGGGATGTCGCTTGAAGGGGCACCCATAGTGTGGTATCATGGCCTGGAGAGAAATTTCAAAGATGATTGGAGGGCATTAGCAGATGCCTTTCTAAAAAAATATGTCACAGATTTAGAGATCGATTTGTCGCTTCGTGACTTGGAGAATACCAAGCAGAAACCGGAGGAAAGTTTCAAAGAGTATGTAGATCGCTGGAGGAGCCAGCTCCTGAAGATGCCGACTCGGCCTTCGAAGAAGGACCAGATCAAAATGATCATCAATGGCACCAAGCCCTCTATTTATGGTAAGCTGAGGAGGATGACTTCGATGATTGCTGATTTTCGACAGTTGAGGGAGACTGTTACGGATATTGAGGAGGAAGGAATTGAGAAAAGAAAGTTCTATGGCCAGAAAAGAAGGACTTTTGGGGGGCATTCTGAGACTAAGCCCGCTACTGCCGAGGTTGCTGTCATCTGGAACCAGCATTTCTATAACCTGAGGAAGCCTTTATCTAAGGTGCTTGAGAGGTTGAAGGGACAAGGAATCATAAAACCCTTAGAAGCTAAACCACTCCCCCACCCTCCACCGCCACACCTCAATATGAACCTTTATTATCACTTCCACCAGAAACATGGCCATGACACCGATAACTGCATCCGCCTCAGGCATGAAATCGAACACCTCATAGATTCCCATAAAATACCCGACTTGGAAAAAGAACAACCCAACACACACAGAAATCCTCTACCAAACTACCACTCCGTTCCACCACCCACCTACATGATCAACTCCGGCCTACCCGAAAGCTTTGTCCTCCAAACTCTGAACCACCCAGTTTCTTTCATTGGGATAGGGAACGACAACAGTGGAAAACCATAGGCCGAGGAAGAAGGCAATGCTGCGAATGATGAAGTTGTTCCTCCTAGTTTATTTGATCTTGCATTCTTAATAAAGACATTAATTTTATCTACTTGTTCAAACCTTTTCTTAATGATGATAAAGACATTCATTTCGCTTACTTGCCTAAGTCTCTTCCTTTCAACCTGCAACATGAGTATATTTGACAAAAGCATTAAACCCTGGTACTATGATACTCAGCGATGTTTAGAACACGGGGAATCCTCGGAAGAAGCAAGCATAAAAGATAGGATAGCCATTCAGAAATTAGGAAACAATGCGGTGAAGCTGTCAGACTTAGAAGGGAATGAGCTCACCGAGCCTACCAACGTGGATAGAATGAAGCGGTACTTTACCTGAGGAAGAGAAGACCGAATAGTCGTCGAGGGAACTGGCAGAAGACCTAACCCAATGGAATAGGAAACTCATTCAGGCATGCATGCATACACCTAACGCACTTGCATTCTTTTATTTTGTTGTGTCTTGTTTTGTTTATATTCACAGGTTTCAACAAAGAAAAAGAGAAAGCGTCAAATGCAAGCCAACCAGAAGCAGCAACAGTACAGTGTCAGCAGTTTTCAGGAATGAATCACAGGGGGCGGGGCCCACATTAGTATCAGTTTTGGGGCGAGGCCCACATCAGTATCAATTTGGGGTGAGGCCCACATCAGTATTAGTTTGGAGGCGAGGCCCACATCAGTATCAGTTTGAGGGTGAGGACCACATCGGTATAAGTTTGGGGTGAGGCCTACATCAGTATCACTTTGGGGCGAGGCCCACATCAGTATCAGTTGGGGGCGAGGCCCACATCAGTATCAGTTTGGAGACAGGCCCACATCAGTATCTGTTTGGGGTGAGGCCCACATCAGTATCTATTTGGCGTGAGGCCCACATCAGTATCAGTTTGGGGCGAGGCCCACACCAGTATCACTTTGGGGCAAGGCCCACATCAGTATCAATTTGGGGGCGAGGCCCACATCAGTATCAGTTTGGGGCGAGGCCCACATCAGTATCAGTTTGAGGCGAGTCCCATATCATTATTAGTTTTAGGGATGATTCCTAGGGTTGAGGCCCACAACAGTTTGGGGCGAGGCCCATATCAGTATCAATTTGGGGCGAAGCCCACATCAGTATCAGTTTTGGGGCGAGGCCCATATTAGTATCAGTTTGGGGCGAGGCCCACAACAATATCTGTTCGGGGCGAGGCCCAAATCAGTATCAATTTGGGGCGAGGCCCACACCAGTATCACTTTGGGGCGAGGCCCACATCAGTATCAATTTGGGGGCGAGGCCCACATCAGTATCAGTTTGGGGCGAGGCCCACACCAGTATCAGTTTGGGGCGAGGCCCACATCAGTATCAATTCGGGGGCGAGGCCCATATCATTATCAGTTTGGGGCGAGGCCCACATCAGTATCAGTTTGGGGCGAGGCCCACATCAGTATCAGTTTGGGGCGAGGCCCACATCAGTATCAGTTTGGGGCGAGGTTCACACCAGTATCAGTTTGGGGCGAGGCCCACATCAGTCTCAGTTTGGGGCGAGGCCCACACCAGTATCATTTTGGGGCAAGGCCCACATCAGTATCAGTTTGGGGGCAAGGCCCACATCAGTATCAGTTTGGGGCGAGGCCCACATCAGTATCAGTTTGAGGCGAGGCCCACATCAGTATCAGTTTGAGGCGAGTCCCACATCAGTATCAGTTTGAGGCGAGGCCCACATCAGTATCAGTTTGAGGCGAGGCCCACATCAGTATCAGTTTGGGGCGAGGCCCACATCAGTATCAGTTTGAGGCGAGGCCCACATTAGTATCAGTTTGAGGCGAGTCCCACATCAGTATTAGTTTTGGGGATGAGTCCTAGGGTCGAGGCCCACATCATCAGTATCAGTTTTGGGTATGAGTCCCAGGGTCGAAGCCCACATCAGTATTAGTTTGGGGATAAGTCCCAAGACTGAGGCCCACACCAATAGTATCAGTTTTGGGATGAGTCCTAGGGTCAAGGCCCACACATCATCAGAATGTCGGGAATGGCACTCCGAGAATGGAGCACGGTTCGGGAATGAATAATGCCGGGAATGGCACTCATAGAATGGAGCACGGTTTGAGAATGAACAAGCCAAGAATGGCACCCCGAGAATGCAGCAAGGTTGGGGAATGAACAAGGCAGGAATGGCACTCCGAGAATGGAGCACGGTTCGGGAATGAACAAGCCGAGAATGGCACTCCGAGAATGGAGCACAGTTCGGGAATGAAGAATGCCGAGAATGGCACTCCGAGAATGGAGCAAGGTTCGGGAATGAACAAGCTGGGAATGGCACTCTGAGAATGGAGCACGGTTCAGGAATGTACAAGCCAGGAATGGCACTCCGAGAATGGAGCAAGGTTCGGGAATGAACAAGCTGGGAATGGCACTCCGAGAATGGAGCAAGGTTCGGGAATGGACAAGCTGGGAATGGCACTCCGAGAATGGAGCACTATTCGGGAATGATCCAGGGGTCGAAGCACATCACCACCATATCAACTCTGTTCAAAGCAACAGGCAAGTCAGGTGGCAGCTGGCGAGCCAGGTAAGTAAAAATGCATTACATAAACTTTGATAGGATTGTCATTGTCAAACACTGCACAAGTCCCATCAATGTGGGGGCGACTGTAGGCACTGCATTTTGCATATAAGTCCCGATGATGAGTCTCACATGGAGACACTACCTCTTTAAATTATGGAAGTCGCGAAAAACGGACGTCGGAATGGAAGAGTCAGACATTGGCATCTTGTTGGATTTAATTCGTTTTTTACCTTCGGGTTCGCTTGTTGGACCTCTGTTTTAAAACACATCCTTAGCGAAAACCCCCGTAAGTCGCACACCAAACCCACACATCACCAACAACATATACAAACCCTCCTCAAATACTGCCTAATTTACGCCCGCATGCCCCTACAGCAGCCCCTGAACACACCAACTGCCCCTGAAGTCAACCATTGAACATGCCCACTGCCCCTAAAGCAGCCCCTGAACACGCCCACTGCCCCTGAACACGCCCACTACCCCTGCAGCAGCCCCTGAACACGCCCACTGCCCCTGAAGTAAGCCCTTGAACACGCCCAGTCCCTGAAAATTCCCTTTGATACACGCCCATCACCTTCCAAATTAAACAAAAAACACATATTAAACACATGTTAAAATCAAGACAAATCACATTCCCTAATTAAAAGATACAAATCAAATCATATCTAATCAATTCCCTAATTAAAAGATTTTTCCCTATCACACACTAATTAAAAATATCTCCCATAATTACACAAATCATTTCCCTTTTCACACAAGGTAAACTCCAACCCTTTGCCTATAAAAAGAAGCCTAAACCTAACCTGGAAGCCCTGGCTCATTCACGCAAGAAGCACTCCAAAAAACCCTAGCTCATTCATCATATTCACGACAAACACATAAACAATAAACCCTAGCAGCACTCGTCTCTCCCTCCAGGTTCAGCACGTCACAAGCCACTCACTCCCTTACACATACATGTCCCTTACTTAAATACGCACCCCCTCAACCCTCAACAACAAAACAAATCAGGAGCCCTCACGCACAGACCCTACACTCACGAACAGACCATGCACTCACGCACACAGGCCGTAAGCCCCCCACACCGAGAATCCTAAATCACTCCTTGCACGTTCCTCACACCACTCGGCACTTAAAAACACACACACACGGCAGAAGCCAAGGAGAGCAACGTAGACACAAGAATAGCCCCAGCGACCAAACAATAAGAAGCCATCAAACACAAACCCTATAACCGAACAATAACCAAGCTGAAAAAATTCCAAAACAGCCCCTGCAGTCCCCAAAACAGTCCCAAAAATTGACCCTAGAATAGCAGAAAAAGTAACCCAAAACAGTGAGCAAAACGGTGAAAAAGCAAAGGAAAACAGCGAACCAGTGAACCGGAGGAGTTACGGAGCATCAACCCTTCTGAAGACCGCGTACCGCACTTCCGAGAAATGACTTAAGAGGTTAGACCTGAGGGCACCTTTTTTATTATGCTCTTTTTTTTTCTTACTTTATGTCGCATGAGTATTGTTGATTAATGTATGCTATGGCTATTGGATGAATGGAATATGTGTCATCTCTTGTGGTATACCGGATAGAAACCCAGACATAAATTCCATAGCCGAATCCAAATGGACGGTAGTGCGGTCTGTACTTGGGAAACAACTCCACGTACCACTTGAGCAAACGACATATATTTCACTTTATTTTATCTTGTTCGTCTATTATTTGCATTTTACATTCCGCCATTTACTTTTCGTATGTTATTTGTTTGTGTATTAATGATATATTGCACATGGGCAAATCAAGTTGGATTAAAGGTCATCCATTTTGAGGGATGAAAAGCCTAAGGGCTACCTTTCCCACGACGTTTTGCCTCGCCGGACGAAGTACGTTTGATTGAATGTGAGATATGTTTAATCGGACATACGGAGTTCCACATTATTGTCTCATTCATTTGTATACATGGTAATATAATGCGCATGGGCTAACTAGGGTGGATTAAAGGTCCTCTATTCGAGGGAAATGCCTGAAGGCTACCTTTACCACGATGTTTTGCTGCGCCTTTTATTATGTCATTTACCTTTTGCATATCATTGCTTTATTTATGCATGCATTGCATTCTAGTGTGCATGGGCTAACTAGGGTAGATTAAAGGTCCTCTATATGAGGGAAATGCCTAAAGGCTACCTTTACCACGATGTTTTACCGCACCGGATGAGGTACACTCGATTGAACGTGAAATGTGTTCAATTGGGCATACAAGGTCCCATATTATTTATTTGTTTATTCATGTATTGATAATTTAATGCGCATGGGCTAACTAGGGTGGATTAAAGGTCCTCTATTCGAGGGAAATGCCTAAAGGCTACCTTTACCACGATGTTTTACCTCGCCGGACGAAGTGCACTCGATTAAATGTGAAATGTGTTCAATCGGGCACACGAGGTCCTTCATTGTGTATTTGTTTATCCATGCATGTGTTTGTGTCATTTTAGATGCCATTTTGGTAATCTCGTTCGAACGCGTTTCCGAACGCTACATGAACGTATACATTCTGTCTCAGTCCGTTCAAACGCGTTTACGAACGCTACTCGAACGCGCATGCATTTTATTTCATCATGCATCAGGTCTTATCTCATTCGAACGCATTCTCGAACGCTATATAAACGCGAATATTCTGTTTACCGTTCGAACGCGTTTTCAAACGCTACACGAACACACATACAATGAACATATTTCTTTTCATCACATTTCATGCATGTTTGCTTCTTTGGTAATTCTTTTGCATTACATAATTAATCATATCATTTCATTATTGACACTTTTACTATTATCATTTATTAATATTCCCGCATTTATCTACTTAATGTGTTCGTGAGATTGTGTGCTTGCCTTTATTTCACATACTTCTATGCATGTGAACTTAGAAATAGAATAATCTTGGAAATATATGTTGCGTAGATCCGATTAAATTATTGCATAAATCATTTCATTACAAGTGGCATAAATAAGGGACCATTCCGAACCCAACGGTTTGAGGTCTTCCCTTACGAGGGGTGAGTGCGGCCTTAAATCATTTTCCCGGTTCACACCGGGTGGTGACTCCATTTTTATTATTCTCTGTTGTAGTCCCTTGTGGACTACTCCATACTCTCAACTAGGCCGCAAGCCTGGAACAACGTCACCGATTTCTGTGTCCTACACATGCTATCCACTTATCTCAAACTCAAATGCTCAAAGTTGGAAACTAGGGTTCATAGGAATTTCAAAAATAAGATCAAAAATACATGTGCAAATCGAAATTTAAAGAAGAAAAGATTATAAGAACTCACATGCTTGGAATGAAACTTGAGATTATCATTTACATCTTCAAAATGGCATTGGAAAATAGATGAAAATTGAGAAAGTCCTTAAGCCATTTATTTTTTTTGGAGATTAAGAGAGATGATTGAATAGTTCTCATATTTATAGGAAAATGGATGGTTTTTGTGTAATGAAATGAGTGGCTTGGATGATGCCACATCACCCATTCTAGGTTATTCTCGAAAATTAATGTAGCAGTCACATTAATCTCGATTGTTGACTTATTTTGGATTTGAATTTTGAAAAATGTCTAATGTCAAAGTTGTAGGTATCAGACTTAACTTTTCGACGATATAAAATTCATAAAAATCGGAAATCGTATGAAAACATTATGACCTAAATACCATCGACTGTACGGATTTAATCTTGGAATGAATCTGTATCGGAACTACGAGGAATTCGCCAAATATCTAAAAAGTCATTTCATGAGTGTATACATGTTCGAACATAATTTATATCATATATCACGCATCCCAAAATATAATAGTAGTCGAGATCACCGGGTGTTACAAATTAATTGTACATATTTGGTGCCACGTATGTTTTTTTTTAAAATTTTAATAGGAGATTAAAATATGTCTTCTTATTATAATAGGTAATAATAAATTGATCATAAAGATTAGGTGTCACGTATTTTTAAAAAAAAAAAAATTAATGAGATTATAATATGTCTTCTTATTTTTATAATTTAATAATAATAAATTAATAATATTAATCAATTAATAATATTAATAGGTTTCTTACTTTTATATAATATTATGTTTTTATATTGTAATAGGACTTTTTATTTTAATATGAGATTATGCTTTTATATTATAATAGGTTTCTAAATTTAATTTTTAATATTAAAAGTTAATTTTAGAGATATTTTAATTTCATAATTTATTGTATCCTTATTGTAATAGATTTCTATTTAATATATTTTTAAATTTAATTTTTTATAATTTATAGTGTGCCGCCACGTTGAATGATGAGAGGTTGAAAATATTTAACTTTAATTTGAGATATATTTTAATTTTGCAATTTAATAATTAATAGGAAATTCTGTTTTTATATTATAATAAATTTCTTATTTTAATTTTATAATTCAAAAATAAATATTAACTTTAGATATATTTTAGTTTTGAATTTAATAATAAAAATTTAATTGTAGAGATTATATGTTACGTATTAAAATAATAGGTTTATTATTTTAATCGGAGATATGTTTTTATATCATAATAGGTTTCTTATTTATTTTTCTAATAATAAAAATTAATTTTAGAAATATTTTAATTTTGAATTTTGAATTTTAACGTATTCTTATTATAATAGGTTTCTTATTCAATAGATTTATTAATTTAATTTTATAATTTAATTGAGTGCCGCCACATGGCGCTATTGTGATGTTTAAAAATATTTAACTTTAATTTTAGAGATATTTTAATTTTATAATTTTATAATAAAAATTAATTATAGAGATTATGTATCACATACTTAACTAATATGTTTCTTACTTGAAAAGGAGATTACATTTTTATATTTTAATAATACGTTTCTTGATAATAATAAATTACAATATAAATTAATTAATTAAATTAATAGGTTTTTTTATTTTAATAGGAGATTATGTTTTTATATTGTAATATATTTCTTATTTTAATTATATGATTTAATAATAAAAAATAATTGTAGAAATATTTTAATTTTATAATTTAATAATAATTTGAGTTTTCATTTTTTATATTATAATATATTTTTTTATTACTTTACTTACGTGTGTGTGAGTAAAAACAAATGGCACATATCATAAGTAGCCATTAATATGTTTTTATATATAAACTAGCCAATTCAATTATTTTTAGCATAAAATACCCTCATAACTTAAAAATTAAAAACACACACCGTTTTTGTAATCCATTTTCACGCATGTGAACAACTCCATCTCAAACACTTTCTTTTTGGGAAATTAGCCAAACTAAGCAAAAATTAAAACATATTTCTCAATTAGCCGATATTATTATTTTTTTTTAATCTATTCTAACCAACAATAATATAAAGAGACCAAAATACCCTCAAATTAACTTAACATCTTCACATTTCTCTCTTCATTTTTCACTTTTCACTTTTCTCTCTGTGAAGACGACGGCTAAAAGTAAAGAACACACATTTTGACTTTTCTTTTTCAGATTCAAACAAAAATAAGTAATTTTTGTTAATGTATTTATTTTGAACATGAAATGCATGTTTTTTTTTTTTTTATGTTTTGGTTCGATTACATGCTTCCATCTTGTTGTTTTTATGTTATTTTATCATGTGCTCACTCTGTGTCTGATAAAATGTCCTAGTATACGTAAAGACATTGATAGTCCAACAACATATGTCACACAACCATGACACATCTATCACACAACACAAACAACTGTCAAACAATTGATAGTCCAAGGAAAATGCGACAGTAGTATGGCAGTCTTTGTCATACTAACATGTTAGGGTTGGTGCTCTAAGCGCCAATTTTCTTATATATTTACCTGTAAATACTTATGTAATATTTTATTATGAATAAAATAAACAGTTTTTTATTATATATAACATATCTTTTTATATGGTAAAGACGTAATTGACCTTAAAATGATTAGTTATGATACTGTTGCAAAAGCATCGCAACTGACATTGAGTTGTATCATGACGTTGTCATTCTTAGACAGTTCATGGTCAAGGTTTACACTACTTGGTCAGTAAAGTAAACCTATTGAGACTGGTACATGTAGTATACTGGAATCTTGGATTCCAATGGTTTCTCAATGAACCATAAGTCTTGGAGACTCACATAGACGTGTAGGTGTTTATAACGGATAAATATTGAACGACTCACCGAAGATTCTTAATGGATTGTACACCAACGTTAATAAGAATCTTCTCGGGTTGAGTAGCATAGTGATTCTTTGACTTGAGATACCACTGTGGATATATGAGTTATCCTCCACACTTTGATGGCAGTCACGTCACTGATTTATTTAGATCATACCCCCGCCTGTTCATTGGGTGTGGACTGATGTTGGATAATTATGACCCATAGCGTCACTATTTGTACAGATCATGGTGTTGTTGTACAAATTAACTATGTGACAAAGGAGATTGTTCTCTTATCATTTGTGATTAGATCACCAAGATATATAAATGATAGGAGGTCCTTATGATTTGTTCCTGGATTGAGAATGATATGAGAGAGTATCAGTCCACGAAGGATAAATCATTAAATATCCCTAGTCAGAGTATTATCGAGATTGGACATCGATAAATAAGTAAAAGACTAGTATTACACTTGTGCGCGTTGTGAGGGCATAACAGTATAGTTCTCATATATTTGGGTATAGGATACTCATGCAAGTGTAATAGGAGGTTGTGTTTTACCGATGGTACAGGAAACAGCTTCGCTCTGGATAGACCCCCTCGAAATTCCATTAGTAGTGTGACTATGTGTCTATGGAAGTCCGAAATCAGGGTAGGTGTATTTGGTCTTAATCTGAGACTTGCACCGCTAATACTTGCGACAATCAATATGCTTTGGTTGTGGTTGTCCAGGGCTTTAACAGGTTCTGTGTACGCCTCTGCTGGGTATATTGACAATCGTAGTGTGTTGGGTGTGATGTCAAGACAGAAGTATCACTTCAGTCATAGTGGAGATGATGTCACGTATGATACAGTATTAGTACTCTTAAGTACTGAAGTCATCGGGATAAAATGACAAGGTCATGTTTATCCGATATAGAGACTAGTTACCAGACATCCGACATGTGCTTCGTACGGGGCAGACACAATTTCAGCCCCAGGCCTAGCACGTGACATCTGATACTGGATCAAAATACGCAATACTACGTAAACTACGCCTGATATAAATCGCTTATTCCTGTAAGCATGTTTCTGGAGAATTGGGTAGGCATGGCGCTTTGCTAGAAGCCAACCTTGTCTTGTAAATCGGTAAAAATGTAGTATTAGGTACTTACGTGTTCGGATAGTCCGACGACCGAATTTACTGCCAACATATCCGGGGATCTCATGGGTCGCTTCTCAAAGATTCACCGATGACGTATGACTCGCACTTTATTAATCTGGGATTAATTAATGATGAGAGAGAAAATTAATCTGGGATTAATTACGGAGATATTTTATCTGGGATAAAATATCATTTAAAGAGAGATAACGATTAATTTGAAATTAATCGATAAAAATAGTATATTCGATATATTATATGAGATTGGATTTCGACGCGGAATTAAAATCAGATTTTAATTCGGGTGAACGAATTAATTCAGAATTAATTCGTTAGGGACGTGAATAGTAATTATGCTAGGCATGATTATTTAATTAAATTAGATTTAATTACGTCGCAACGGAAAATTCGTTAATTTAGAATTAGCGATCCCGAGCCCGGGATTATTTGCGAGCGCATTCGCGTTTTGAATTCTAGTGCGGCACACAAGTCAAATCAAGCGTCAAATCGCTAGTCGCATCTAGCGTCACATCATTCGTCAATCAAGTGATAGATGTCTTTCACTTTGAGTGATTGACACCAATCACTATTCATTGATTGATGGGAGATGATGGAAGTGGTTTGCATAAATCATTTGACTTTTTGAAATCAAATAAATGGTAAATTAATTTTGGAAATTGATTAAGTGTATTAGCTACACTTTTAAGCCAACAACCACACAACTCTCTCTTCACCATTTTTCTTCTCTCTCTCTCGCCCACTGCTTCTGTTTTCTCTTCACTGGTTTCAATAAAACCGTGAGTTATAGAGAGGGAAAGAGTGATTTTGTTGCCAAAATCAAGGTGCTAGCACACACATTGAGTTATCCTAAGGTGATAGGGAAGTAATTTCGTGAGCTTGGAATCCATTTTGTAAGCTTGGAGCTTGAAGATTTCTTGGAGGACAAAGTTGAATTTGGAGGACATCAAAACCAGTCCACTGCCGAGCTTCATGGAGGAGGGCAGAACGATTTTTGTTGTCCAACGCGTCGCTCAACCGATCGATGTGAGTATTCTGCGACTTCTTCCATTTGTATTCGTACTTATTTTCATTGCTTGAAATAATCTTGGGATGCTTAGAATATTCCAACAATGGTATCAGAGCAAGGTTGAGCATGAAAATATTTAGGGCTTAAAATTGGGTAAATTGTATTTGAGCATGATTTAATGAAATTGGATGATTTAGTATGCTTAAATGTTGTTGAATTGAAGATTGATTGGATCTATTTCAAGAAATTGTGTTTGGGACATTTTTCCCCAATTATTGTAGGCTTGGCCGAATAATGTCTTGGATTTTTTGTTTTTTGATTCATTGGATGAGTTGGAAACAATTGGGAATGTGGATTTAATGTTTAATTGGATTCAATTGGATTTGATTTAAAATTTGACATAAAAATCCTCATATTGCCGAGACTAATGGAGCATGATTGGGTTTGATTTTTTGATCAAAATGTGTTGGACACTAATTGATGTAATTGAGCATGATTAGTTGTGTAAATTGATGTTTTGGAAATATTGATTTGGTTAATTAATTATGATATACACTTTATGTAATTAAATTGTGAAATTGGATTTTTTTTAATTTAATTATTTGGGCTAATTTTGGAAATTGGGCTTGTAATGTTTTTATTGGGCTTATTGGGCTTGGTTGTACCAAGTTGGGTTTAGGCTAAATTGGTTTGATCCAATTGGGCCCAAAACCGCTTCCATAAAGCCCAAATGCGAGTAATGGACCTTTAAAGTTTAATTGGGCCTAATGGGCCGAAATTGATTTCTAGGCTTATAGGGTAACTCCTTGATTGGACTTTGGTTATTGGGTTTGACCCGAGTTGACCAAAAGTCCATGCCTTAAGAAATTAATTAAAAGCCCATTGGACTTTAATTAAATTAACGTTGGACGTTAATCGGGCTTTGAGACCCGTAACGATTAAATTTGGAATTTAAGTCGTAAAAGGTTTATTAATAAAGTGTAATATTTAATTTGAAATTAAATAGCGAATTAGTATTAAATACAAATTGAATGGATTCAATTATGTAGTTTAATTTAATTCGAGAATTAGTACTTTGAGTACTTATTCGCAAAATGAGTTCGACTCGAGCAAAATCAAATCGTTGTTTGAACATTGGATGGTCACTAATTATCATATTAATTTATTTGATTAGATTGATTGATAACATGCTTGTGTGAATACATGGTTGCGATGCATGAATAATGTATATCGGATGGATATTAGATGGGTGGGACAATTTTAGAAATTGTTGTAATAAATTTAGAATTTATTAATTGGACCTACGTGTCCAGCCTTATTACCTCTTTATTCTTTGTATTCTCTTCTCACCTATTCCCCTCAATGTAAATGAGGTTTCTTTAAAAGTGCAGTGTAACGGGTAGAAGTAATATTTGTGCTAGCGGGAGAGAGAAAGGGAGAGATTTGATCTAGGATCAATGTGTAAAGTATCCATCTGCATATCATTATTATTTTATTATACGCGCTTTATTATGTATTTAGAATGCATGTTTAAGGGTGTATGATGATGAGACCTTAACAAAGATAATAAATTGGTTGTCAATTTGCACGCGAAAAACCCTCACAAATATTAAGCGTTTTTCCTTCCATTGAGTGATTCTTACTCAAGATCTAAGACTGGCATTGGTTTGTTGTCCAAAGTCAAGACCTTTTTCCGTCGAGGATGTGTTTGAATCATGAAGGCTTTGTTCCATATTGGTGTCTTGTCCAAGTTGTGGTTTGTTGGCAAAGTCAAGACCACTTCTTGTCCATCGACATTGATTACGAAGCTTTCCATGGTCAATGGGTCGCGCTTAACTATGATCACTAAGCTTGTTGTGCCAAAGCCAAGGCTTAGTTGATTCAGAGGAAAAAGTTTAGGTAATATATTGGATATATTGGCATATATAAGATATATGTTTCGGAATTGGATGTCCCCCTATTGGATCTAGGAATTGGATTGGATCCAATTGATCATAAAGATCTACCTAGTTAATTACCATACAATTTGTTGGCCAAAGTCAAGATTGTGTGATATTTAACGGGATCCTAGCCTGCTAGGAAACACGGTTTCCCGAGTACTCGATAGAGGGTTAGAGGCTCGCCGAAAAATAGTGGGAGGCAAGAATTGAATTTGCAATATTCATTTAATTACTTGCCATACGCGCTCAATAAAATGTCATTCGTCGTCAAATAATTAAATGTTAGTTGGACTAATATTTAAATTGTTGTTTTAATTAACAGTTGGACTGTATTCAAACAAATTAAAAGTATAGTTGATTAATATAGTTGGACTATAATAATCATTATATTTAAAGTACCTGAAATCGTTGATTAAATAGTTGGACTATTAAAATCAAGATAAAATTGAAAGATTGACATTTAAAACATAATCCTAGGGAAAATGTATTTAAATGGTTTAATTTTTAAAATTGGGACTAAAGTTTCAGGATGGTCCTGGAAAATAATAAGTTACTTTATTTGATAAAATAACATATTATACCTAAGCCCGGAGTTAAGCAAATAGTAGAGCATAATCTTTGGAAGATTTATGTAATGATAACTTTAGTGCTTAATCCATTAAGCTTGTCGCAGTAGACTCCTAATTTCTTTATCAGAACTAAGGGTTAGATCCTTAAAGTATGATAATGAAATTGAAGGATCTTCATAAATCTATACTTAGATTTTAGAAGTACTAAATTGCAATACATAACTCTTGGAGAGTTAATGACTATTCTCAAGAGACAAAGTCAAAATTTGCAATAAGGCAAGTAGCGCAAGGCGCACCTTACTTCGATATTCTAGAAACCCGAGGCTTGGCCAAAGGCTTCTGGAATGTTGAAAATGGCAAAGGCAAAATCATTATAATCTTCTGGGAAGATAAAATGACATATCCCAAAATGTCTGCCTAAATTGTGGCAAATGGAATCGCGGAAGCGTGACTGCCGTTTGGACAAGGCAGACATGAAGGAATTGAAGATGAGCAAGGCTCAGACTTCAAATATGTTTGTCATAATATGTTCACTACTAGTATTGAAATTAGATTTTAGATACTTAGTGTGATACATAAATATATGTGCTGGTGTTCAGAATCTGCTATGAGCAGGATACTGACTTCAATTGAGATTAATCTGCGAATCGGAAACGGGACGAAAGTCGCTGTTTCAACCGTAGATACCTAAGTTTAGGAACTACTCTTCGGGTTTGTACCTAAATTTGGAAACTGTTATAATGTAACTAGTTTGACTAGAAACATTATCTTTATATCAGTGTTTAATCCGTTGCGGATTTACCTTTATATTCTAGAACACTAAAGTGTTTTATTATATAAAGATGATATTGAGATAAACACATTAGATGTGAATAACAGTATTTATATTTTGAATATAAATAAATCTCAAATATATAATATGACAAACAAATAGCTCAAACTGATTTGATCAGATGAAACATATTGTGGCATTGTTGTCAGGGACACAATTAAACAAGAATTGTATATCCACACTTTCGAAGAGTGGGTACTAGGACTGATTTGATCTCATTCAAATAAAGTTTATGAATCTAGTTTATTGGGCAAAGTGCCTAAAACACCTTTACTTGGTAAAAGTGCAAATGCCACCGATCTGTTAGCCCTAGTTCATAGTGAAGCAAGTGGGCCCATTTCTAGCTAGGCTAGAGATGGATATGAATATTTTGTGACCTTTACGGATGTGGCATCGCGTTGTGGTTATGTGTTTCTTTTGAAACACAAATCGGAAACTTTTCAGTTTCGACACGAAATAGACAAACAGATCGGCTAAAGTATTAAACTGTCACGGTAAGACCGTAATGGAAAATACTTAAGCAATAAGTTTCTAATATACTTGAAAGAGTATAGTATTCTTTCAATGAGGACTCCTCCCGGAACACGTCATTTGACGGTGTGTCTGAACTGAGATAAACCGAATTATGTTAGACATGATAAGGCTAATCATGAGTCGCTCTGAGCTACCATTTCCTTCAACGAATACGCTTTAATAGTGTAAGAACTTATTTTGATAAGGTTCCATAAAAATCTGTTTGACAGACTTCATGTTAGATATGAACAGGAAAGAAACTGGGTTTTCTAATTCCTGAATATTTGGGAATGCTAGGCATATGTTTGGATGATACCAAACTAAAACCCAAATTGGATAAGTGCCAATTGTAGGTTATCCTAGGGATACCAAAGTATAGTACTTATACATCTCACAAAAGAACAATTTAATTGTTGCTCACCATGCGGTTTTCCTAAGAGGAATACCTAAATGCAGTGGTAAGTGGGAGGATAGTAAAACTAGATGAAAATCGGAGTAATACTATTCGATGCATCGAATCTTAATGGAACACAAATAGTTCATCAAGGATGAAACTATACCAATAATCTTCGAATACACAAGAACCACGTAGTTAGGAGAGAGTCAGAAAACAACCTGGGGTATGGGTTTCTGATCTCACCTCATAAAGATGTTAATCTTATTGAGGAATACCAACTGACTACGTATGAGGAAGTGATACAAGGTATCGAATCCCTATTATGACAAAGTGTCATGAGTCCGAAATGGATTCCATGTATATCAACTTAGTTTGGATACTAGTTGATGTACCGCAAGGCATTGTGCCTATTGGTACTATATAAGTCTTCAAGGAAGACATACATGGAAGGCAACATACCAACGTGTAAAGCTAGGCTTTTAGCGAAAAGGTATCGTTATCAATATTGTGTTGATTAAGACGAAACCTTTTCCTGTTGCCACTGTAAATCCATTTGGATAATGCTTGCTAAAGCTGCATGTTTCATTTATGAAATATGTCAGCTTAACTGGAAAATCGCTTTCCTGAAAATGAAACCTTTTGGAGGATGTTTACAACATCCTGTCGGTTTTGTCGTACCAAAACTAGCAAACAAGGTTTGCAGGTTATTCGATCCATGTTTGGATTGAAGCAAGCATTGAGTTCTTGGAATTATCGTTTGGATGTAATCATAATGGTTTATGATTTAATTCAAAACGAAATGATTCTTATGTATATAAGGATGTTGGTGGGAGCGCACTGACAGTGGCTGTCCTATAAATAATGATAATATGTCATTTCTTGGAAATGAAATTCCCATAATATATCGGCGAAAGCTTGGCTTTCATAAAAACTCTCTGAGAACTCGTATATTGATAAATGTACGCTGCCTGGTGTTTCATACGCTTTGAACATATGGATTCACAAACAGGCCAATCCTAGTGATAGTCACTGGATTAATGTTAAGAACATCTGTTAGTATCTTGGAGAACTAAGGATGTTGTCTTAAACTATGGAGAAGGAAAACTTGAAGTGACTGGGATCACTACATCAAGTTTCCTAAACCGATAAAAATAACTATAAGTCGTAACAACGGTACTATACAGTTTGAACAACGGTACATTAAGCTGGAAATCTTCCAAGTAAGATACTGTTACCGAATAAACAACAAATGTGGGTTATTGCTGCAGCTGAGGTAGCAATAGAAGCCATTTGGGTCGATAATAAATCTAATTAGATTAGATATAATTCTGTTAGCAGCTGAGCTAGGCTACAACACATGCTAAAGAATTATTGGTCTCATCAACGATCCAGATATATACTTCGATATTCATATGATTCGTTCGGATCATACATCTTGGCGATGTGATGATCGTATAAATCGCATCAGATGATAATCATGCAAATCCGCCGACGAAAGCATTTTCTCAGCAGTTTGAGCCAACCGTACATAGTTCGGGTGTAAGACACTCGAGTGACTGGCTATAGGCCAAGTGGAAGATTGTTGGACAATTATGACCCATAGCATCATTATTTGTACAGATCATGGTATTGTTGTAAAAATTAACTATGTGACAAAGGAGATTGCTCTCTTATCATTTCTGATTAGATCACCAAGATATATAAATTATAGGAGTTCCTTATGATTTGTTCCTGGATTGAGAATGATATGAGACAGTATCAGTCCACGAAGGATAAATCATTAAATATCCCTAGTCAGAGTATTATCGAGATTGGACGTCGATAAATACGTAAAAGAATAGTATTAAACCTGTGCGCGTTGTGAGGGCATAACGGCATAGTTCTCATATATTTGGGTATAGGATACTTATGCAAGTGTAATAGGGGGTTGTGTTTTACCGATGGTACGGGAAACAGCTTCGCTCTGGATAGACCCCCTCGGAATTCCATTGGTAGTATGACTATGTGTCTATGGAAGTTCGAAATCAGGGTAGGTGTATTTGGTCTTAACCTGAGACTTGCACCGCTAATACTTGCGACAATCAATATGCTTTGGTTGTGGTCGTCCAGGGCTTTAACAGGTTCTGTGTACGCCTCTGCTGGGTATATTGAGAATCGTAGTGTGTTGGGTGTGATGTCAAGATGGAAGTATCACTCCAGTCATAGTGGAGATGATGTCACGTAAGATACGGTAGTAGTACTCTTAAGTACTGCAGTCATCGGGATAAAATGACAAGGTCATGTTTATCCGATATAGAGACTAGTTACCAGACATCCGACATGTGCTTCGTACGGGGCAGACACAATTCCAACCCCATGCCTAGCACGTGACATCCGATACTAGATCAAAATACGCAATACTATGTATACTACGCTTGATGTAGATCACATATTCCTGTAAACATGTTTCTGGAGAATTGGGTAGGCATGGCGCTTTGCTAGAAGCCAACCTTGTCTTGTAAATCGGTAAAACCGTAGTACTAGGTACTTACGTGTTCGGATAGTCCGACAACTGAATTTACTGCCAACATATCCGGGTATCTCATGGGTCGCTTCCTGAAGATTCACCGATGACGTATGACTCACACTTTATTAATATGGTATTAATTAACGATGAGAGAGAAAATTAATCTGGGATTAATTACGGAGATATTTTATCAGGGATAAAATATCATTTAAAGAGAGATAACGATTAATTTGGAATTAATCGATAAAAATAATATATTCGATATATTATATAAGATTGGATTTCGACGCGGAATTAAATTCGGATTTTAATTCGGGCGAACGAATTAATTTAGAATTAATTCATTAGCGATGTGAATAGTAATTATGCTAGGCATGATTATTTAATTAAATTAGATTTAATTACGTCGTAACGGAAAATTCATTAATTTAGAATTAGCGAACCCGAGCCCGGGATTGTTTGCGAGTGCATTCGCGTTTTGAATTCGAGTGCGGCACGCAAGTCAAATCAAGCGTCAAATCGCTAGTCGCATCTAGCGTCACATCATCCGTCAATCAAGTGATAGATGTCTTTCACTTTGAGTGATTGACACCAATCACTATTCATTGATTGATGGGAGATGATGGAAGTGGTTGGCATAAATCATTTGACTTTTTGAAATCAAATAAATGGTAAATTAATTTTGGAAATTGATTAAGTGTATTAGATACACTTTTAAGCTAACAACCACACAACTCTCTCTTCACCATTTTTCTTCTCTCTCTCGCCCACTGCTTCTGTTTTCTCTTCACTGGTTTCAGTAAAACCGTGAGTTATAGAGAGGCAAATAGTGATTTTGTTGCAAAATCAAGGTGCTAGCACACACATTGAGTTATCCTAAGGTGATAGGGAAGTAATTTCGTGAGTTTGGAATCCATTTTGTAAGCTTGGAGCTTGAAGATTTCTTGGAGGACAAAGCCGAATTTGGAGGACATCAAAACCAGTCCACTGCCGAGCTTCATGGAGGAGGGCAGAATGATTTTTGTTGTCCAACGCATCGCTCAACCGATCGATATGAGTATTCCGTGACTTCTTCGATTTGTATTCGCACTTATTTTCATTGTTTGAAATGATCTTGGGATGCTTAGAATATTCCAATAACTGATGCTCAGGATATGCGGTGTGTGTCAAGAAAGGATTCGTCAGTTCTTTGTACAAAGCATAGGTACTCAATATGGAATTAGCAATCTGTTAAATCAATGGGCCCGTGGTACACTGTAGAAGTGAGTTTTAAGTGTTATTAAAATATTGCTAATATAGAATTAGCAATCTGTATGGTTCAGTGAGTTTATCTGTGTTCGTCATAATTTACGGGTGAGTAGATTATGGAAACGAAATTGGATTTCGTGTGGATATGCCTGAACCTATAGAGTCTCACTAATGGAATATACTCGTAGAGCACTAGGGTAACTTTTATGAATAATATTGATTATTTATAAATCGTTTAACAGTTAAACGAAAGATACATGCAAATGGACCTAATAGTCATTTCCTAATTAATGTGTATTTGTATTTAATGAATGATTTTATAATACACGTTAATTAAATTTCAAATTGTGATATTTGACATATATCATTAATATATATATTTGGATTATTTAAAGTAAATATAATACAAATATTTTAAATAATTATATTTAAATAATTATTTATTTGTTAAATAATTAAAGTAATTAAGAATATAAATATCTTATGTTATGATTAAGTTAGGAAATGGCTTTATTTGATTGGTTTGACTTGTTGTAGTGATCAATTACAACAAGTAAACTAATGCTTAATAAATTGAAACAAAAAAAATATCTAGATATTTATTATTTCCCAAATTCGGCCAAGGCATAAAGGGGAGTATATATTGTTTTGTTTCATTTTCTTTCATTAGGTTAAGCCACCAAAACATATTACAAAGAAAGTTTGAGAGAAAAGTTGAAGAACAAAGGAAAACATTAAGCAAAAGTTGGAATTTTATAAGTTTTTTCTAACTTTCTTCAACTAGAAAATTGTTTCTATGATTCTTGGCTTCAAAATGTGTTGCTTGAAATTTTCTCTTCTCTTTAAGCATGTGATAAAATGGTTGGAAACTTGAAAGAAAGATGCTAGCATGTATGTTAATTAAAGTGAGCTTATAAATGGTTTTTAAGCTCTCTTTTGGTTATTTGATAATCATGTTACCATTCTAGAGTTTTTAGGCCACTCATTGATGACCTAAAATTGTTCTTGTGTTGTTTGAAATTTTTTAGACTTGTTTGGTGTTGTAGAGACTTGATTGAAATGTTGGATTTGTTCAATTTGGTGTAATTTGTTCAATTTGAAGAATTTATAAAATTAGGGTTTATACCCTTTCAAATTTGGGAATTTTCATATAAGTGTTGTGTAATGATATATATATGATGTATATAAAATTTGGTGATGATTGGATTTCATCTTGACTTGTTTTGAACAAGATTGAACCAAAATGCACAAGTTGGAAAGTTTGTGTCATTCTCGGTAATTTGACATTTTATGGGATTTGAGTTGCAATTTATATTTTGATATATTGGACATGTATAAATCATTTTAGGATTAATTTGGAATCACTTAAAATTGTATTTGACAATTTGAGGACTAAAATGATCAAAATGTAAAATATGAGGGGTCTCTCGGTAATTTAAGAAAAATGTGATTTTTAGGTAAAAAAAATTCAGTTTTTAAGTATTGAGTAATTAGAATAAATAAGTTTATTTTAATTGCCCAAGAAAAATTATTCAAATCGGAAAATTTTGATTTTCTGTGTTCCGCTGCTTTTATCCGGATTTTCCCCCTAAAACCCCATCATAATCGTCGTACTGTGTTAGAATGACAGTTGTGTGATAACAAATGTTGCATTATTTGTCGCATTGTGTGAATGGAATGACGTAGTGTGACAAACAAAACGACATATATTATCACAATGTGTCATACTAACAGACGGTACGACAAAGACTGTGACCATAAGTGCAATAGTATATTGTCGCACTGGTCGCGATGTGCGACAACTTGTGTTGCACGATTGACAATTTCTTCAATTCTTTCAAAGACTGACATGATGTATATTGCTGATTTTTTAGTTATGTCAACACCCCATGGGCTTTGTCTTTACCAGTAGAGGATCATTTCTGATGTTAATTAACAAACATTATGGAAATAATAAGAGTTTTGATATCCTAAGGAGCAATTTGACCGAGACGCAATTATATATGTTCAAGTAATCAATTTTTAGATATTTTCTTGACATAGATTTAGAGTTTAGTGGAATGATAATTCACAATGTGCAAATCAACACAGTTATCCAATCCAAAGATGATAAAGAAAACCAAATTTGATTTTAGATTGGAGATGAGTTCACTCAAATTTTTATCCATTAGTGGGCTTAAGTAGTTGGCCTTTAGAGCGGGGTAGATTTTGGAAGTATCTGCAAGAGTTACAACATGCGTGATCAATATTTCCCTCATTGGTCCCAAGCCAAGTTGCGAGATGTGGATTTGATGATAGAGCAAATAGACTTCTCGTAAATATCAGATGAATATGCACTGATGATATCTTTATATTATTTTACTGATATGGTATTGATGGCTTGGCTGGAGGTTAGGCCAGCTGATTATGGCATGATGAATTTGATAGACGATAAGGATCTGATTTTTGGTTCTCAATGGGGAGGATAATTTGAAATGTTATATATGTTGAATGCAAGTGAGTATTAGAGGGCAAAGAGGAAAAGTTCAAACGAGAGCATGCAAAGTATGAACGAATTTGTTTATGATTTTCAAGCATGGGCATTCGAAGTAGTTAGAGGGCTGTCGGATCAATATGCCAAAAAAGAAGAGAAATTCCCCACATTCCTCAAATATTGAAGTGGAAACTTAGGGGAAACCCCTCGGATACTCAGTTAGTCATTTTGTTCCAACATGCATACGATATTGTATTATTCATAAAATTAACTTTATATTAATAATTTTACTAGTTATATATAAATAATATAATATGTTTTAATTACAGTTGAAGATTAAATAAATCTTGACGTAGAGATCTATTGAGAAAAATATACACTCTTGGCAATTCGTCAGACGTATTTTATGGAATATGCCAAGGTGGATCAGAGAGGTAAGTACTTTTATATTCTTTACTTAAATTCTATAATTACACTTAGTCTACTTATAATTGTAATTGTTTACATTATAAACAACAGATGGAAGGTCATATATAGTATTTTGATCAAGTGATGGTTGAGGATCAAACATTAGCCATGGACACCCAAGACGAAGAGATATTTAAGAAGTGATATGAGTGGGGCATACATTGTACCATCTAAGATTTTCAGCCACAGCACCAAACACCAGATGATCAAATCATCCCGCATGACAAGCATAATATTCCCCATATATCCTCACACTATGACCAAAATATACCTTATCGGTCCTCATATTTTCAGCAGTTCACTCATCATGAGTAGTTCTCTCATCATCATCAAACATAGCATGAGCAATTCATTCCTCACCATCAAACACAGCACAAGTATTTTAGTCAGTCTCTTCAGATAGTACACGAGAAATTTGATCACAGAGAGGTGATACGAAGAATATGAATACTTGTTGTTGCTGTCGAAGTGTAAAATGGATAATTCTTTGAATTCCAACATAGAGTTTTTGATGAATTACGGGTTGAAATTATGGAAGCTACACAATTCAGACAAACAATGCTGCAGAAGGTTGCAACCATAAAGATCCCCATCACACGGTTTGTGGGTTCTACATCTCAGCCATCTATCAAGGCATGTATTGCAAATGCTAATTTTGTGAGTATTATGCAAATGAAAATTTTGACATATTTAAAGAGCGTGTCTGGAAGAATCTGCGATTATGATGTGAGACTGTGTAAATGTACAATAATATTTAGACAGTAAGTGTCGCACAGTGCGACAGGATGTGTGCGACAAGATTGTGTGTTGGCGACAGATTCTGTGCGACAGACAAAATGTTGTTGTACATTGTCTGATGTACAATACGAAACCCTGTCATACACATGCCGCACGTTTTCGTAGTCAGCATATTTATGCCACGATTGTGCGATACAATATAGTATTATGAATATAATATTACATGTGTTTTTTTCAGGATCTTCGGATGGCATCACGCTCGACTGGCTCAATCATTTTCAGTGTGATCCATAAATTATTCAATATACGACCAACTAGCCTGAAGCTGTAAGCATGTTTGGATGACCTTTGAAAAAGTCTTTATTGCTTTTAAGTTCATATGTTGCTCATTCAAAGAAGGCGAAATTAGTGGAACATATTGTAGATCCATTGAAATATGTCAAAATGTCGGACGTATTTGCGAATTTCGAGAGTTGGTATAAGGGGGACTTGGAGATTATTAGCACAAAATACAATCGAGCATTTTATAATACATAGATGGGCTTTAAATGAGAAAGACTGTTAATTGATGATGTCAGTTATATTTTAAAATTTATATTTTTTTATTTCTTTTGGAAATACTAATTTTTAATTAATTTTATATATTTGTGATTACAACAAATCAATTCATATTTGTGGTTGATCGGTGAGCAGCAGGATAAAATATATGGAAATAAATCAACAAGCTGTGATTATGAATACATGGTTTTATGTAAGTATCATTATATTTCTTTTTAGATTTTTGTGGTTGGAGATGATAATTGTTGATGTCAATTTTGTTTGTACATTTTTGCATATCAAGCTTGGAACGAATGTGGAGGTGGCATTGACAAGATTGTATTCAATGACAATTCATTGCATACTATCATACTAGTCCAACGTCATTAAGGTCTTGGACAAAGGTCTACTCTGTAAGTACAATGTTATTTTAACAATGCTATAAGTTCAAATATTTATATTATTTATTTTGTTTATACAAACATTAAATAAGTATTTATGTCGGTCAACATAAGCACTAGGTCATTGCAGAAGTCAATCCGGATACAAGTCAAATCTGTATTTTCGATTCATGTTTAAATGGATATTCCAATAGAGATATTTATGTCGATGTCTAATTTTGAAGAAGATTTTCCCATTTTGGTTAGTACAAAATAGCTTCTATACTGCCCGGCCTGAAACAGATAGCACTAGAAGTTGGAATATGACATGAATTATTTAAGGTGTTCTATAACAAAGGACTGGAAGTAGTGATTGTGGTATATTTATGGTAATTTTTATTTTATATAGGATGTATAATCAATTACCTCAATTTGATTCGGGACACGGGGAATATTTTAGGAAGAAAAATTATTTGGAATTTTTTAGAGGCCATATATTATAATATTTGAATTTTTTTCACATATGTAACATTTACTTTATGTAATGATTGTTCAATGTTTCTGATTATGTGTTTTAGATTCGTTTTGTGATTGTTCAGTGTTTGTGATTATTGTCAAGTCCAAAAATCATCGTTTAGTCCAAAAATTATCGCAGCAAAAAACTAGCGCATTTCAACATACTTTCGCATAGTGCGACAATGTGGTGTTGCATAGAAGGTCAGTATGTTGCATACCATGACATGTTTGTCGCTTAGTGGGACCTGGATTTAGTATAGAGCGACAATATGTATCACACAGCGTGACAGTATCTATTGCACGGTATATCATGTCACACTGTTTCACAAAATACATGTTTTTAGAAAACATATGATTTTAAAGAAAAAATTGAATATTTCTTACAAATAAACAGAACAGCCTATATATTATTATGTGAAGAAAAAAATGAGATTGGTATAATTTCTTCGGTTATGATCTCGTTCATTGCCTTTTTGTAAAAATCAGAACAAAAGGGCAACATAATCTACACGCTGGACTTGTCATGCGTCAACGGCATGACAACAAACTAGTCAGTCAGTTTGGAATATTTTACAACTACACTCATTTTTTCTTAAGTCGACAATTCTTTCTTTCTTTCTTTCTTTCTTACAACTACACACGCATTCCATTAGATTTCTTTCTCAAATCATCAATAATGTTTTGGGCACATATTGTCAATTCAGATGTCATCGCTTTTGCTACAATCATCCTCTCATATAATTATTTCTGCATTGTTTGTCTAAAAATTCGACAACATGAGTAATCGGTAATTTACGTGCTTCATTCGTCAGAGCATTAGAGCTCCATGTGATATTGGTGGTAAGTATACTATATCTCATACCATCAAAATGAGCTCGACTCCAATTTGATACACCAACATCCTCCAGTAACTATTTAGCGGTACCCGAGTGTATTACCGATAATCCACAAATATGCTTATCAAACACAATCAGATCATATAATTTCGCAGCTATTATAAATACTAACTTAAAGTTATCATATTCCACAGTAGACATCTTGAAATATTTCTTGATATTACCTTAGACAAGGTAAAAATAAATACCATGTGTTATAGTAGGAAATTCTTTGTAAACAGCCTTTTGAATGTATTTGCATCAATAAGAAATGAATACTAACTCTGGTACTTCCCCAATAACTTCGTGTAATTTCCTCATGAACCATTCATAAGATGCATCATCTTTGGACTCCATAATCCCAAGAGCAATAGGGAAAATCTGATTATTTCCATCTAAACATGTTGCAATTAACATCATTCCCTTATATATTCCCTTCAGATGAGACCCATCCACAACAACTACCACTCTTATGTTGGGACAGTTGTGGAACCCCTAGGGTCAGATTACTGCCCGCGCAGCGGAAAAATGGGTCTAACCCGTGGATATCTATCATGGGTGTAATTTTAAAAAATTTAATGAAATACTATTTTCCACTATGAATGTATAGGAAAAATCTGAGAGTGAATCGGAGTTCGGAAACTCCAAAACAAAGAAAAACAAATTCAGTGCGCGTGACGCGAGAAGCGCGAGCTACAGTGCGCGCGCACTGTAGCGCGAGCTAGGCAGTAATTTTTTTTTTGGTTTTAATTGTTTTCGGCTTTCCTAGACACTTTCAAAACACCCGAAATTAATTTTAACATCAAAACCAACATCAACACATGTTATAAAAATTAAGTTTTTTAAAATAATAAATATTTTACAAAAACATAAATTTATTCTAAATACGCACTTGTGTAAATTTTGAATCTAATCATAAACCAATTTTAGAAACCCATTAAGAAATGTCTCATGAAAAATTCTAGTTCACCTAAAGGTGATCAAATGATTCTAGAATGGTAGCCTTAGCTCTAAGCTTTTAATCTTGAGTTCTAACTCTTATTAATTGTTCCATGTCCAACATGAATATATTTGACCTAATTACAAGTATGTTGTGTTTATACTTCTAAAGTATCCTAACATAATTTATTAGCCTTATTTCAACATTAAGTTATGTGATCATGCATCCAATACATATTTCATAACTTAAGAGCATTTTAAACTTACCTAGAAAGCTTGAAGCAAAGATCCAATTTCTTTGACTTTCTTGAAATGGTGGGAGAACTTCCACAGTGTTGCAAGCTTTTCTTCAAGATCCAACCTTGATTCCAATGCTAGCAAGCTTCATAAATTCTCTTAGATGAAATGTTATAGAGACCTCGCAAGCTTCTCTAAACATTTCTCTAACATTGGCTAATTTTCTCTAAGAAATACTTGTGCATAGCTTTCACAAATTCTTACCTTGCTTAAGCTTAATTAAAACCTTCCTAAAGCTTGCTATTTATAGCAAAACTTGGGCAATTTTTAATCAATAAATGTCTTATCAAATATTAGGTATTCTTAATTAAATTCATCCAAATATTCAAAATTAGGTGTGACTAATCCCATTTTCTACCACTTTCACTTAAATAAATTAAATCAAGACAATATTTACTTAATGGATTAGTTCAATGTCTACCACTTTGATTTAATCCAATTAAATCAAGACATATAGATTTACACCTATTAATATAAATTTGGAATTACCAAAATATCCTCAAATGGTAGAGATATTTATGAATTTACAATTAAGCCATTTGTGTAATTTTGATTTAATCCAATTAATCCAAATAGGTCAAAGTAAATAATCAATGTTATCCAATAACACTTGATTATCTTGGTTGATAATTATAATATCTAATATTATCTTTTATCAAAATTAATCGGTTACCCAAGTGCTCAACGAGTACACTTAATATTGGGAATCTCTAAGTTCAGAAATGTTCGTCAAATAAGCCTAGCTAATATGTACGCAATTCGGCCACCTCCAAATTCGCGAAGAACACGAACGACCTTTCCGAACTATACAAATCGAGGTTATCAAATATGTTTAATAATCCCTCCGTCGTAGGCTATCCGAGTTGTGCTTAGGAAACATATAATATACCGTCAAGTTTCCGAGGTGCACATCTCATGTCGACATGTCCACGATTCTTCATAACTGATGCGATCCACCCTAGGTGATCGACTTTGGCCAAAGCTTTAAGAATCGTGACTTTACTCACATGGATACCTAAAACCCTTATGGTACACATACGGGCCGAAGGATCCTATTTTGCTTCTCACTTGATTACTGAGTGCATCGGTCCACACCCAACGAACATCTAGAGGCCAGACCAAGAAAGGTTTCTGACATACATGGCATCAAAGTGTGGAGGATCTCACACAAAATCAATGTTATCCTATAGTCAAAGGATTACATATTCTACTCGACTCGAGGAGATTCTTATTGATGGTGGTGTGTACTTCCAACTATTAGGTATCACCTATGAGTCATTCAGTATTCGCTTCCACGAATACCCACATGTCTATACGAGTTTCCAAAATTCATGGTACATCGGTTTAAACCATTGGAACTCCAATTCCAATATACGACATGTGCTAGTCTTCTAGGTTATAGGAATTCGACTGTATTCCAAAACCAACGACTAGGAATATTTACATTAAGAATAATCTACACCTAGTGTCAAAACTATTCTAAGGTCGATGTGATTCTTAGCATATCTATACACCAATCTAATACGCATAATGACAATACCATTAAAAATGTATGAAATGAAAAAGTAGTTATTTTATTAATACATAATAAAATGTACAATTCGGATTGGCACTCCAAGCACCAACTCCATCAAACTTCCACTTGCTTAGTGCCAATCTGGATGATACCGTAGTCTCATCTCCTCCACATGTTTATCGAGTAACTTAGGAGGTAAGGCTTTTGTAAGCGGGTCTGCTATGTTGTCTTGTCTTTGAACCTTCAAGACCACTATGTCTTTTCGTTCAATTATCTCTCTAATTACGCGGTATTTCCTTTCCACGTATTTAGACTTGGAATGTGCCCTCAGCTCCTTGTCTGCACGATGGCTCCATTATTATCACAGTACAATGGGATCAAATTCGTAATACTAGGCACAACGCCAAGTTATGTGATAAAATTTCTAATCCAAACAGTTTCTTTAGCAGCTTCTGAAGCCGCTATAAATTTCGCCTCAGTGGTGGAATCAGCTATTGAGCCTTGTTTTGTACAACGCCAACTTACAGCACCACCGTTAAGGGTAACTATGTAAAATGATGTAGATTTTCTATCATCTGTATCTCCTTGGAAGTCGGACTCTATATAATCCTAAACTTGTAGCTCATTTTCTCCATATATTAGAAACTTATCCCTAGTACCCTTAAGATATTTAAGGATATGTTTCACGGCTGTCCAATGATCATTACCTGGATCAAATTGATATCGACTGGTCACACTGATGCCGAAACTAATGTCAGGTCTAGTACATAGCATAACATACATTATACTTCAAATACAAAAAGCACATGGCAAGTTAGACATCCTAACTCTCTCTTCCTCAGTTTGAGGTGCCATTTTCTTCGAAAGATGTATACCATATCCGAAAGGTGTTGGATAATTATGACCCATAGCATCACTATTTGTAAAAGACATTGTGGTTTTTGTACAAATTAACTATGTGACAATGGAAATTGCTATTTTATCATTTTGTAATTAGATTAGTAAATATATATAAATGGTAAAAGTCATTATGATTAGTTCCGGATTATAAGATATGAGACAGTATCAATCCACAAAGGTTTAATCATTAAATATCCCTAGTTGTAGTATTATCGAGACTGGACATCGATAATGCGGAATATACTAGTATTTCACTTGTGCGTGTTATGGAAGAATAACAGTATAGTTCTTATATATTTAAGTATTTGATACTTATGCAAGTGTGATATGAGGTTGTGTTTACCGATGGTACGGAAACAGCTTCGCTCTGGATAGACCCCTCGGAATCCCATTGGTAGTATGATTATGTGTCTATGGGAATCCGATTCAGGGTAGGTGTATTTGGTCTTAACCTGAGACTTGCATCGCTAATACTTGCGACAATCAATATGCTTTGGTTTTGGTCGTCCGAGACTTTAACAGGTTCTGTGTACGCCTCTTCTAAGTTTATTGAGAATCGTAGTGTGTTGGGTGTGATGTCAAGAAGGAAGTATCACTTCAGTCATATGGAGATGATGATCACGCAGGGATTTAGAACTGGTTCTCTATTATGTTACAACTATCGGGATAATATGACAATGTCATGATTATCCGATTATAGAGACTAGTTGCTTGTGATTCGATATATGCTTCGTACGGGGCATACATTATTCTAGCCTCAGGACTTGCATGTGACATCTGATACGGGATCACAATATACAATACTACACATACTATGCCTGTCATAGATTATATATTCCTTAAAGAATATTTCTAGAGAATTGGGAAGGCACGGCGCTTTACTAGAAGCCAACCATATCTTGTAAATCGGTAAGAACGTGGTACCGGGTACGCCGTGTTCGGATAGTCCGATGACCGAATTTACTGCAACATATCCAGGGATCTCATGGGTCCCTTCCCGAAGATTCACCGATGACGTATGACTCGAACATAATTAATCTGGGATTAATTACGATGAGAATTTATCTGGGATAAAATTCGATAAGAAGAGAGAGAACGATTAAATTGGAATTAATCGATTAAATAACATATTCGATATATTAAATGAAATTATATTTCATAACGGAATTAGAATTGGATTTTAATTTGGGCGAACGAATTAATTTAGAATTAATTCGCGAGCGACGTTCGTAATAATTTTCCAAGGCATTATTATTTAATTAAATTGGATTTAATTACTTCGCGACGGAAAATTCATTTAATCGGATTAAGTGAACCCGAGCCCAAAGTGTGTTGAGCAAGCCACTTGAATTTTGAATTAAAGTGGGTCCCACCAACTTACATCACTTGTCCATCAAGTGTCAAAGTTGATTGATGGGAGTAGTTGGAGGCATTAAATGCATTTTTCCCTCTAAAACTTTGCTTAGCCTTTTGGTAAATGATATACAAAAATTTGGTTTTGACTTTTCATAAGTGGTAATTGATTTTAGAAATCAAAAATATCAAAAAGCCAAATAACTCTCTCATCTCCTCCTTTTGCCGTGAACCACCAAGAACAAAGGAATGAATTTTGTTGCAATTTTTCTTCCTTATCTAGCACTTAAAGAATCATACAAAGATGATAGGGAAACCTTTCCCATTGAGTTTGGAATCAAACATCAAGCTTGGAGCTCAACATACAAATTCAAAGAGGAGCTTGGAGCAACTTCAAAGGAGATAAATTTTATTCTCAACACATCCAACAAACCGATCAAAGTGAGTATAATTTCTGCTATATTCCTTTGAGTATTCACACATGTTTATGTTGGATAATATGACCCATAGCGTCACTATTTGCACAGATCATTGTGTTGTTGTAGCAAATTAACTATGTAATAAGGAAATTGCACTCTCATCATTTATGATTAGATCACCATAGATATATAAATGAAGAGAGGTCCCTATGATTAGTTCCTGGATTGAGATGATATGAGACAGTATCAGTCCACAAAGGATTAATCATTAAATATCCCTAGCCGTAGTATTATCGAGACTGGACATCGATAATGCGGAATAGGCTAGTATTGCACTTGTGTGCGTTGTGAGGGCACAACGACATAGTTCTCATATATATAAGTATTGGATACTTATGCAAGTGCGATAGGAGGTCGTGTTTCACCGATGGTACGGGAAACAGCTTCGCTCTGGATAGACCCCTCGGAATCCCATTGGTATTATGACTATGTGTCTATGGGAGGCCGAAATCAAGGTAGGTGTGTATGGTCTTAACCTGAGACTTACATCGCTAATACTTACGATAATCGATAGACTTTGGTCTTGGTGGTAGGGGACTTTAAACGGGTTCTGTGTACACCACTTCTGGGTTTATCAGAGAGTCATAGTGTATTGGGTGTGATGTCAAGACGGAAGTGTCACTTCAGTCATATTGGAGTTGATGTCACGCAGGATACGGTACTAGTGCTCTTGAGTGTTGCGCAACCAATCGGGATATTGTGACCAGGTCATGTATATCCGATTATAGAGACTATGTTACCAGACATCCGACATGTGCTTCGGACGGGGCAGACACTTATCCAGCCCCAGCCCTAGCACGTGACTATCCGATATTGGGCCAATATACACAATACTACGGTATACTACGCTTGATACAGATCTATATATTCCTGTAAGAATATTTCTGGAGAATTGGGTAGGCATGGCGCTTTGCTAGAAGCCAACCTTGTCTTGTAAATCGATATAAACGTAGTACGAGGTACTTTACGTGTTCGGACAGTCCGACGATCGTATTTACTGCCAACATATCCGGAGATCTCATGGGTCGGTTCCTGAAGATTCACCGATGACGTATGACTCGCACTTTGATTAATCTGGGATTAATTCGAAAAGATAGATAGAATTAATCTGGGATTAATTCGATGAGAGAGAAAATTAATCTGGGATTAATTACGGAGATATTTTATCTCGGATAAAATATCGTTAAAGAGAGAGAACGATTAATTTGGAATTAATCGGTAAAATTAATATATTCGATATATTAATCGATATTGGATTTTGACGCGGAATTAAAATTAGATTTTAATTCGGGCGAACGAATTAATTTAGAATTAATTCGTTAGCGACGTGAATAATGATTTCGCTGGGCGTAATCATTTAATTACGACGCGACGGAAAATTCGTTAATTTGGAATTAGCGAACCCGAGAGTGATTGCGAGCGCATTCGCATTTCGAATTCGAGCGCGGCACGTGAGTCACATCAAGCGTCAAATCGTTAGTCGCGTCAATTGTCAAATCAATTGTCACTTTGAGTGATGTGACTTGACAACATGTCACTTTATTAAAGTGATGTGATGTGACTTAAAGTAAAAGTTGAAATGATGAAAGCCTTTTGCTTTTTTGACTTTTGTACTTGGTAAATGAAAAGGCTTTTGTATTTGATTTTATTTTGGAAATAAAATATAAATATAAGTAAAAACCATTTGCCTTTTCTCTCTTATCTTTCACGGTTTCACGTGAACTTCCTCTCCCTCTCTTTTTCTCTTCTTCTCCCTCACGGTTTTGGAAACCGATTCTTGTTCTTCAAAATTCTGGGTTCCACCGAATTTTTGAGAAGCAAATCTAAGAAGATGATAAGTGCTAGCACACTCTAGGAGGCATACATAGGTGATAGGGAAGTGATTCTTTGAGCTTGGAAAGCTTGAAGCTTGGAGCTTCAATGGAGTCCATGCATGGCCGAAAATGGTGGAGTCCAAACCAGTCCAAACCGAGCAGCCCACTGTCAAGGAAAGCTACTGCCGAGCTCAATGGAGGATAAAAACGCAGCTTGTGTTCTTCCTAGCATCAAACCCATCAATGTGAGTATATTCCGCACCTCCTTTGATGTGTTCATATGCGGTTTTTTGTGCATGATTTGTTGATCTTGGGATTTGATTTAAAACTCTAACAATGGTATCAGAGCTTTTGATGCATGAAAACCGAATTAGGGTTCTTGAGCAAATTTGGGGCTTTTTTATTTTAGCTTGATTCTGACAAATTGATTGTTCAATAATGTTTGTATATGATTGAATTTGAGTTATATGTAATCAATTTGATAAAAAAAATTGATTGGATTTATTTTCCCCAATTTGCTTATTTTTGGTCAAAACTTTAATTTGGGTAAACTCGATTTAGGCATGATTTGGTTGAATTGTTTGATGAAGTATGCTTGAATGAGGTTGAATTGAAGTTGTGCATGATCAATTTCAAGAAAATTGGATTAGATCAATTTTCCCCAATTCTTTAGGTTGAACATGAAACTTGAAATTGGGTAAAATGTGTTTGAGCATGTTTTAATTGAATTGGATGTTTAAGTATGCTTAAAACATGTTTAATTGAGATTGTGTGTGATCAATTTCATGAAATTAGATTGGATTCAATTTTCCCCAAATTGGAGGCTTGGCCGAAAATTACATAACCCTAATGTCTTGGTAATTTTGTTTTGTTTGATCATTGGATGACTTAAAACAATTGGTTAATGTTGTTTTGAAGTTCAATTGGATTGAATTTTGATTTGGAACATTTTTTCCCTTTTAAAGTGGCTTGGCCGAATTTTAAGGGACATGAAATTCATTGTGATTTTGTTGTTTGATTCATTGGATGAGTTGAATTGATTTGGTAAATTAAGATTGTGGACTCAATTGGATTGAAACCGAATCGAATTGAAAAACCCCTAATTGCCGAGACTTGAAAGCATGTTAATTGGGTTTGATTTTAATGAATTGTGTTGGACACTATTTGGTTGTCAAAGTGCATGATTAGTTAGGCTAATTGATGTTTTAGAAATGTTAATTGGGTAATTGATTGTGTATTACACTTAGGTTAATTAATTGTGAAATTTGGAATTTTATAAGTTAATTAATTAGGGCTTGATTTTGGAAATTGGGCTTGTTGTAGGTTGTAATTGGGCTTTTGAGCTTTGTTGTAACAAAGTTGGGTTTAGGCAAAATTGGTTAGATCCAATTAGGCCCAAAACCGAATTCAAAAGGTCCAATTATGACTTAATGGACCTTAATTATTTAATTGGGCCTAATGGGCCAAAATTAATTTAAAGGCTTATGGGGTAACTCCGGATTGGACTTGGTTGCGGGTTTGACCCGAGTTGACCAAAAGTCCACGCCTCAAGAAATTAATTAAAAGCCCATTGGACTTTAATTAAATTAATATTATGGATATTAATCGGGCTTTGAGACCCGTAACGATTAAATTTGGAATTTAAGTCGTAAAGGTTTATTTTATAAAGTGTAATATTTAATTTGGAATTAAATAATGAATTAGAATTAAATACGTATTAAATTGGATTTAATTATGTAATTTAATTTAATTCGTAGAAATCGTACTTGAGTACGTGTTCGCAATACGAGTTTGACTCGAACAAAATCAAATCTTTGTTTGAACATTGGATGATCACTAATTATCAAGATTAATTAATTTGATTGATTGATTGATAACATGCTTGTATGAATACATGGTTGTGATGTTTGAATAATGTATATCGGATGGATATTAGCCGGGTTGGGCGATTTTGGAAATTGTAATAAATTCGATTTATTAAATTGGACCTGCGTGTCCAGCCTTATCACCTTCTTTCTCTTTGTATTCTCTTCTCACCTATTCCCCTCTATATATATGAGGTTTCTTTAGAAGTGTAGTGTAACGGGTAGAAGTAGTACAAGTGCTAGCTTGAGTGAGAAAGGGAGAGATTTGATCTAGGATCAGTGTGTTAAGTATCCATCCGCATATCATTATTATTTATTTCATACTCGCTTTATTATGTATTTAGAATGCATGTTTAAGGGTGTATGATGATGAGACCTTAACAAGATAATTAAATTGGTAGCCATTTGCACGCGAAAACCCTCGTTTTATATTAACAAATATCCTTCCATTGAATGATTCTTGTTCAAGATCCGAAGTTGGCATGGTTTTTATTGACCAAAGTCAATACCTTTGTCAATCAAGGATGTACTTGAATCATGAGAGTTTTGTTGCATATCGGTGTCTTGTCCAAATCGTGATTTTTATTGGCCAAAGTCAAGATCACTTTTTGTCCAATGACATTGATTACGAAACTTTCCTCGTCAATGGGTCCCGCTTAACTGGAATCATTAGGTTTGTTTTTTGGCCAAAGCCAAGGCCTAGATGATTCAGAGGATAGGGTTAGGAAAATGTAATGGATACATTGACATTATACATATGTTTCGGACTTGGATGTCCACCTAACCGGATCTAGGAATTGGATGAGATCCAATTGATCATAGAGATCTACCTAAGTTAAATAGCATACAGCTTTTATTGGCCAAAGTCAAGGTTGTGTGTTATTTAACGGGATCCTAGCCCACTAGGAAACGCGGTTTCCCGAGTACTCCACAGAGGGTTAGAGACTCGACGAAAAATAGTGGGAGGCAAGTATTGAATTTGCAACATTCGTTCGAATACTCGCTAAACACGCTCATTTTATTTTATTTCGTCATTAGATTAAATGTTAGTTGGACTAATATTTAAATTGTTGTTTTTTATAAACAGTTGGACTGTATTATACTTGATTATATATAATTGGATTATATTAATCAATATATTTGAATTAATTAATTTCAGTTTACAGTTGATTTTATAATTGGATATAGTAATCAATGTAATTGAGGTTAATTAATTTGGATTATATTTGATTATATAGTTGGACTATTATAATCATTATAATATATATAGTACCACTAATCGTTGATTAAATAGTTGGACTTTGTAATCAAGATAAGAAATTGAAAAGTTGGATATTTAAAATATAATCTGGGATTAAAATATTTTAAATGATTTAATTTTCAAATTGGGAATAAATAATAAGGTTACTTTATTTGATAAAATAACTTATTGTACGTTACCCCAAAATTAAGCAAATAGTATAGCATAAAATCTTTGGAAGATTTATGTGATGATGACTTTAATGCTTAATTAATATACTTACAAATCTCTATCTTTAGATTTAAAAGTATTAAAATTGCAATTAATAATTCTTTGAGAATTGATTTGACCATTCTAGTGAGAAAAGTCAAAGTTTGCAATTGGGCATGTAGCACAAGGTGCACAGTTTCAATATTCCAAAACCCAAGGCTTGGCCAAAGGTTTGTGAAATATCGAAAATGATAATTGACATATCCCGAAGTGACTACCATTTGGATATGGAAGACACGAAGGAATTAAAGAAAAGGCGAGCTCTAACTTTAAAAATGTTTGTCAAAGTTATGTTCACTACTAGTATTGAAATTAGATTTTAAATACTTAGTGTGGTACATAAATATATGTATTGATGTTCAAAATCTACTTTGAGCAGGATACTGACTTCAAGCTGAGATTGCTCTGCGAATCGGAAACGGGACGAAAGTCGCTGTTTCGACCGTAGATACCTAAGTTTAGGAACTGCCCTTCGGTATGTTAACTTATTAGGAACTGTTATGATGTAACTAGTTTGACTAGAAACATTTCTCTATATCAGTGTTTAATCCGTTACGGATAAAACCTTTATATTATAGAACACTAAGTGTTTTATATATAAAGATGATACTGAGAGAAATACATTAAATATAAATAACAAAATTATATTTTGAATATAATAAAATATCAAGCATATAAAATGACAATAAATAGCTCAAATTGATTTTCAATAGAGACTTATTTGTGGCATTGTTGTCTAGGACACAATTTAACGAGACTCGTATATCCACACTTTTGAAGAGTGGGTACTAGGACTGATTTGACTATTCAAATAAGGTCTACGAATCTAGTTTACTAGGTAAAGTACCTAAAATACTATTTACTAGGTAATAGTGTAAAGGCCACCGATCTGTAAACCCTATTCATGGTGAAGTAAGTGGGCCCATATCTAGCTTGGCTAGATGTGTACATGAATATTTCGTGACCTTAACGGATGTGGCATCACGTTATGGTTATGTGTTTCTTTTGAAGACACAAATATGAAACTTTGAGTTTCGACACGAAGTATACAAACAGATCGGCTGTAGTATTATGCCGCTACGGTAAGACCGTATTGGTAAATACTTAAGCAGTAAGTTTCATACGTACATGAAAGAGTACGGTATTCTTTCATATGAGGACTCCTCCCGAGACACGTCAATTGACGGTGTGTCAGAACTAAAAACCAAGTTTTGTGGACATGATTAGGTTTTTCGCGAGTCGTTCTGAGCTACTGTTTCCTTCAACAGGATATGTATTAACAGTGCAAACTTATTTAGAATAAGGTTCCATGTAAATCTGTTTGACAGATATCGTATAGGATATGAACGGGAAAGAAAAACCGGGTTTCTCATTCCTGACAATTTGGGTATGCTAGGCATAACGTTTGGATGATACCAAACTAAGGACCCAAATTGGATAAGTGCCAATATAGGTTATCCTAAGGGAAACCATAAGTATAGTACTTATAAATCTCACATGAGAACAATGTGATTGTTGCTCACCATGCGTTTTCCTAAGAGGAATACCGATATGCAGTGGTCAGTGGGAGGATAGTGATACTCGATGAAAATCGAAGTAATACTGTTCTAGGCACAAGGTCCGTAATGGAACACAAATAGTTCATCAATGATGAATCTATACCATTAATCTTCAAATACACAAGAAATCGCGTAGATCAGTGAGAGTCAGAAAACAACCTAGGGTATGGGTTTCTAATCTCACCTCATAAAGATTTTAATCTTTAAGGTACACCAACTGATTACGTATGAGGAGTGATACGAGGTATCGACTCCCTATTATGGCAAAGTGCCATGAGTCCGGAATGGATTCCATGTTTAACAACTATTTTGGATACTAGTTGTTGTACCACAAGGCATTTTGCCTATGGTACATTAACGTCTTCAAGGAAGACATACATGGATGGCAACATACCAACGTACAAAGCTAGGCTTTTGACGGAAAGGTATCGTTATCAACAGTATGTTTAATAACGATTCAACCTTTTTACCTGTTGCCATGGTAAATCCATTTTGAAGATGCTTGTTGATAACTGTATATTTCATTTATGAAATATGTCAGTTGCAGATCAAAATCGCTTTCCTGAAAAGGAAACCTTTTGGAGGATGCTTTCAACATCCTGACGATTTTGTATAACCGACAAACAAGGTTTACCGGTTATTCGATCCATGTTTGGATTGAAGCAAGCATGAGGTTCTCTTGGAACTAACGTTTTGAAATAATCATAATAGTTTATGATTTGACTCAAAACGAAATAATTCTTGTGTATATAAGGAGGTTATGTGAGGAGGGCACTGACAATGAAATTCCCATAAAACAATCGGTGAAAGCTTGGCTTTCATAGAAATTCTCCGTAGAAATTCTGGGGAGTAACAACCTTTATTCAAGGAATAAAGATCTACTGGGCTAGATTTGGAGTTGGTAACACTCTCTGAGAAATTGTACATTTAAAATGTACTTATATTGGTGTCTCATACGCTTTGAGCATATGGAGTCACTATCGGGTCAATCCAAGTGATAGTCACTGGATTGAAGATTAAAGAACATCTGTTAGTATCTGAAGAACTAAAGATGTTGTCTTAAACTATGAGATGGAGAACTTGAAGTGACTGGGATCACTGTTGCAAGTTTCCAAATCGGTAAATACTGCGGTACTATAAAGTTTGAACACTGGGACAGTGAGCTGGAAATCTTCCGAGCAAGATAACTGTTGCCGAATTAACAACAAATGCGGATTATTGCTGCAGCTGAGGCAGCAATAGAAGCCATTTGGATCGATAATAAATCTAATTAGATTAGATATAATTCTGTTAGCCAGCTGAGCTAGGCGTCAGCACAGGCTAAAGAATTAAAGGTCTCATCGACGATCCAGATATATACTTCTATATCATCATCTGATTCGTTCGGATCATACATCGTGGCGATGTGATGATCGTGTAAATCGCGTCAGACGATAATTAAGCAAATCCGCTGACGAAAACCTTTCCTCAGCAATTTGAGCGAATTGTACAAGTTCGGGTGTTAGACACTCGAGTGACTGGCTATGTGCCAAGTGGGAGATTGTTGGATAATATGACCCATAGCGTCACTATTTGCACAGATCATTGTGTTGTTGTAGCAAATTAACTATGTAATAAGGAAATTGCACTCTCATCATTTGTGATTAGATCACCATAGATATATAAATGAAGAGAGGTCCCTATGATTATTCTTCCTGGATTGAGATGATATGAGACAGTATCAGTCCACAAAGGATTAATCATTAAATATCCCTAGCCGTAGTATTATCGAGACTGGACATCGATAATGCGGAATAGGCTAGTATTGCACTTGTGTGCGTTGTGAGGGCACAACGACATAGTTCTCATATATATAAGTATTGGATACTTATGCAAGTGCGATAGGAGGTCGTGTTTCACCGATGGTACGGGAAACAGCTTCGCTCTGGATAGACCCCTCGGAATCCCATTGGTATTATGACTATGTGTCTATGGGAGGCCGAAATCAGGTAGATGTGTATGGTCTTAACCTGAGACTTACATCCCTAATACTTACGATAATCGATAGACTTTGGTCTTGGTGGTAGGGGACTTTAAACGGGTTCTGTGTACACCACTTCTGGGTTTATCAGAGAGTCATAGTGTATTGGGTGTGATGTCAAGACGGAAGTGTCACTTCAGTCATATTGGAGTTGATGTCACGCAGGATACGGTACTAGTGCTCTTGAGTGTTGCACAACCAATCGGGATATTGTGACCAGGTCATGATATCCGATTATAGAGACTATGTTACCAGACATCCGACATGTGCTTCGGACGGGGCAGACACTTATCCAGCCCCAGCCCTAGCACGTGACTATCCGATACTGGGCCAATATACACAATACTACGGTATATACGCTTGATACAGATCTATATATTCCTGTAAGAATTTTCTGGAGAATTGGGTAGGCATGGCGCTTTGCTAGAAGCCAACCTTGTCTTGTAAATCGATATAAACGTAGTATGAGGTACTTTACGTGTTCGGACAGTCCGACGATCGTATTTACGTATTTACTGCCAACATATCCGGGATCTCATGGGTCGGTTCCTGAAGATTCACCGATGACTATGACTCGCACTTTGATTAATCTGGGATTAATTCGAAAAGATAGATAGAATTAATCTGGGATTAATTCGATGAGAGAGAAAATATTAATCTGGGATTAATTACGGAGATATTTTATCTCGGATAAAATATCGTTAAAGAGAGAGAACGATTAATTTGGAATTAATCGGTAAAATTAATATATTCGATATATTAATCGAAATTGGATTTTGACGCGGAATTAAAATTAGATTTTAATTCGGGCGAACGAATTAATTTAGAATTAATTCGTTAGCGACGTGAATAATGATTTCGCTGGGCGTAATCATTTAATTACGACGCGACGGAAAATTCGTTAATTTGGAATTAGCGAACCCGAGAGTGATTGCGAGCGCATTCGCATTTCGAATTCGAGCGCGGCACGCGAGTCACATCAAGCGTCAAATCGTTAGTCGCGTCAATTGTCAAATCAATTGTCACTTTGAGTGATGTGACTTGACAACATGTCACTTTATTAAAGTGATGTGATGTGACTAAAGTAAAAGTTGAAATGATGAAAGCCTTTTGCTGCTTTTTTGACTTTTTATACTTGGTAAATGAAAGGCTTTTGTATTTGATTTTATTTTGGAAATAAAATTAAATATAAGTAAAAACCATTTGCCTTTTCTCTCTTATTCTTTCACGGTTTCACGTGAACTTCCTCTCCCTCTCTTTTTCTCTTCTTCTCCCTCACGGTTTTGGAACCGATTCTTGTTCTTCAAAATTCTGGGTTCCACCGAATTTTTGAGAAGCAAATCTAAGAAGATGATAAGTGCTAGCACACTCTAGGAGGCATACATAGGTGATAGGGAAGTGATTCTTTGAGCTTGGAAAGCTTGAAGCTTGAGCTTCAATGGAGTCCATGCATGGCCGAAAATGGTGGAGTCCAAACCAGTCCAAACCGAGCAGCCCACTGTCAAGGAAAGCTACTACTGCCGAGCTCAATGGAGGATAAAAACGCAGCTTGTGTTCTTCCTAGCATCAAACCCATCAATGTGAGTATATTCCGCACCTCCTTTGATGTGTTCATATACGGTTTTTTGTGCATGATTTGTTGATCTTGGGATTTGATTTAAAACTCCAACAGTTTATGCTTAATAGATCCTTGGCTAGTTCTTAGAGAACCCAACATGGTATCAGAGCCTATTTAAGCATGAAATGAACTTAGGGTTTTAATAATCTTGATTTTGGGGATTTTGTGATTTGAGCATGATATCTTCAAATTGATGGTTTGGATAAGGTTGGATGATGTTAAATTAGATTTATGCATCCTAATATTTGAGAAAATAAATTGGATTAATTTTCCCTATATTTGCTTACATTGGCCGAGAGTTAGAAGCCCTTTATGTCATGGTGATTTTCATTTTTTAAGGCCATTGGATGTGTTTAAATGCTTGGATATATTGATTTGTGATTTAATTGGATTGAAATCAAATTGATATAAAAATCCCATCATTGCCGTGAATTGTAGAGCATGTAATGAGGTTGGTTTTGCTTCAATAATGTTGGACATGTATTGAATATGATAAAACATGATTAATTATGTAAATTGATATTTTGGAAAAGTTAATTTGAATAATTAATTATGGCTATACACTTTAATTAAATAAATTGTGATATTTGGAATATTATAATTTAATTAATTAGGCTTAATTTGGAATTGGGCTAAAATTGTTATATTTGGGCCTTATGGGCTTGGTTGGGCCAAGTTGGTTTATAACAATTGGATTGGAACCAAATTGGGACTAAAACCATATCATTAAGTCCAAATATAATAAATGGGCCTTTAAATAATTAATTGGGCCTAATGGGCCAAAATTAATTTTATGGCAAAGGGTGATTCCTTATTGGGCTTTGGTTGCCAAAGTCAATGCCTTATGTAATTAATTGAAAGCCCATTGGACTTTAATTAATTGACATTGGATGTTAATTGGGCTTTGAGACCCATTAAGATTAGATTTAGAATATAAATCATAAAGGCACATTAAAAGTGTAATTATTTAATTTGGAATTAAATAAAGAATTAGTATTGAATACAAATTAAATTGGATTTAAAATTGTAGTTCAATATAATTAGAGAATACGCACTTTGAGTACTTATTCTCAAACGAGTTGGACTTGCTCAAATTAAATTGTTGTTTGAACATTAGATGATCATTTAATTCAAAGGTTAATTAATTGGATTAGATTGATTGAATAACATGCTTTGTGTGAATACATGGATGTATTGTATGAATAATGTATATCAGATGGAAATTAGATGGGTGAGGACAATTTTGGAAATTTTTGTAATAAATTTAGAATTTATTAAATTGGACCTGCGTGTCTAGCATTTATCTCTCGACTCTTTGTAATTCTCTTCTCACCATTCCCCTCAAGGTTAATGAGGTTTCTTTATTGTATTATGTAATTGGGTAGAAGTTAGAATAGTGCTAGCCGGGGAGAGGTAAGTGAGTGATTTTTCTAGGAATATTTGTGAGATATCCATCCATATATCATTATTATTTTATTTATCGGACCTTATTATGCTTTTAGAATGCATTCTTAAGGGTGTATGATGAGACCTAATCAAAGATAATAAATTGGTTGCCAATTTACGCGAAAACCCTCAATAAAATATTAAGCGTTTTCCTTCCATTGAATGGTTATTTCTCAAGATCCAAGATTGGCATTGGTTTGTTGGCCAAAGTCAAGATCAATGTCCTTCACGGATGTGTTTGAACCATGAAAGCTTTGTTCCATATCACATGTCTTGGGCAAGTTTTGATTTGTTGGCCGATGTCAAGGTCACTTCTTGTTCATCGACATGGATTACGAAGTTTTCCAAAGTCAATGGGTCCCGCATAACTGGAATCATTAAGCTTGTTGAGCCAAAGTCAAGGCTTAGTTGATTCGGAGGAAAATGTTAGGAAAATATATTGGATATATTGGCATATATATTGTATATATGTTTCGGACTTGGAGGTCCATCTACCGGATCTAGGAATTGGATGAGATCCAATTGATCTTAGAGATCTACCTAGGTAAATATCATACAGCTTGTTGGCCAAAGTCAAGGTTGTGTATTATTAAGGGGATCCTAGCCCACTAGGAAACTAGGTTTCCCAGTACTCAATATAGGGTTAGAGGCTCACCGAAAAATAGTGGGAGGCTAGTATTGAATTTGCAATTTCATTCAAATACTTGCCATACGCACTTTCAAATTATTTCATTTATGTATTTATTATTAGTTGGACTAATATTTTATTATTTTTCTTGTAACAGTTGGACTGTACCCAAAATCGTTAATTGAATAGTTAGACTATTGCAATTAAGTTGACTGGAAAGATCGGGGTTAGAGACATTATCTTGGGCAAAAATGTCTTCAATGGTACGAACTTTCCTGACTGGGATATGAACCTCATGATTGTCCTGGGGGCTTAGAGGATGCTCTATACGATAGAGAGACCTCTCTGGCCTAAGCCTGGAAATGAGCAGTCGCTTGAGCTTGAGCTTTGGAAGACTCATAGCGATGAAAACTCAACTGTTCAATCCGTCATGCTCGCTGCGATGACCCCTCAATTTCGTCGCCAAAACAAGGGATTGGATCCCTATACTATGATGGAAAAATTGAAGGACCTTCATCGATCTAACCTTAGATCGCAAAGATATGAATTGCAGAAGAAGCTCTTTCGCTCTGGAATGTCAGAGGGTACATATGTCGAGCACCATATGTCGCAGATGATTACTAACATTGAACAGCTGGGTCAGCTAGGCATAATCTTTGAGGCTGAGACTTCTATAGATTTTATCTTGCAGTCTCTTCCTGACAACTGGAGCGGGTTCATCATGAACTACAATATGATGAACCAAGTCCATACTATTGTAGAGCTGATGGCAATGCTGCGTGAAGCAGAAAAAAGACCTATTGAAGGGCAAAAATCGAGAGGCGCACTTCGCTTAACATCTCAGTCTCCCAAGGCTTGGCCAAAGGCTACTGGAGGTGTAAAGAAAAAAAGAAGAAGGGCAAGGCCAAATCGTCAAAGTCTTCTGGGAAGGCAAATAAAAAATCCCAAGATGTATGCCTGCAGTGTGGCAAACAGGGTCACTGGAAGCGTGACTGCCGTGAGTACAAGGCGCACATGAAGGAAATAAAAATGGGCAAGGCACCAGCTTCAGGTATGTTTGTTATAGAAATAAACATGTCTACTTCTAGTTTTAAAAATTGGATTTTTGATTCTGGTTGTGGTACTCATATATATACTGATGTGCAGGATCTGCAGATTAGCAGGAGACTGGCCTCAAAGGAGATTGATCTACGAGTTGGAAACGGGACCAGGGTTGCTATTTTGGCTGTAGGGACTTATATTTTGGAACTGCCCTCGGGGCATGTACTAAACTTATCAAACTATTATTATGTACCTAGTTTGATTAGGAATATTATATATGTATCTTTATTAGCCCAATGTGGGTATACTTTTATTTTTAGAAACACTGGGTGTTTTATGTATAAAAATGATATGGAGATATGCACTGCTGATGTGAATAATGGTCTTTATATTTTGAATATAAATCAATCTCAAACATATAATGTAACAAACAAAATGCTTAAACTAAGTAACAAAGATGAAACTTATATGTGTCATTGTCGTCTGGGACACATTAACAAGACTCGCATATCCAAACTTTCGAAGAGTGGGTACTTGGACGGATTTGATCCAAATTCATATGACGTCTGCGAATCTTGTTTATTAGGCAAAATGCCTAAAATACCTTTTAACGGTAAAGGTGCACATGCCACCGAACTGTTAGCCCTCGTTCATAGTGACGTATGTGGGCCCATGTCTAGCCAGGCTAGAGATGGATATGAATACTTTGTAACCTTTACGGATGATGCATCGCGTTATGGTTATGTGTATCTTATGAGACACAAGTCGGAAACCTTTGAGAAATTCAAAGAGTTTCGACACGAAGTAGAAAAACAGACCGGTAAAAGTATTAAAACATTACGGTCGGACCATGTGGAGAATACTTAAGCAATGAGTTTCTTGATTACTTGAAAGAGTATGGTATTCTTTCACAGTGGACTCCTCCCGGAACACCGCAATTAAACGGTGTGTCCGAACGGAGAAACCAAACTTTGTAAGACATGGTAAGGTCAATAATGAGTCGCACTGAGCTACCTATTTCCTTATGGGGATATGCATTGAACAGTGCAATACTTATTTTCAATAAGGTTCGTCAAGTCTGTTCAACAGACTCCGTATGAAATATGGACAGGAAAGAAACGGGTTTCTCATTCCTGAAGATTTGGGGTTGTTGGGAATATATTAAATGTTTGGATGGTACCAAACTTAAACCTAAATCGGATAAGTGTCTATTTGTAGGTTATCCTAGGGAAACCCAAGGATATTACTTCTACAACCCACAAGAGAACAAAGTATTTGTTGCTCTACATGTGGTTTTCCTAGAGAAGGAATTCCTAAATGCAGTGGTAAATGGGAGGAAAGTAGAACTCGATGAAAATCAGAGTGATACTGTTTCTGGCACCGATTCCTTAACGGAACATGACAGTTCACCAGGGATGAGACTGTACTATAATCTTAGAATACACAAGAACCGCGTAGGTCGGAGAGAGTCAAAAAACAACCTAAGAGGTATGGGTTTTTGATCTCACCTCATTTGGATATTAATCTTATTGAGGAAGACGAACCAGCTACGTATGAGGAAGCAATACAAGGTATCGACTCCGGTTTATGGCAAGATGCCATGAAATCTAAAATGGATTCCATGTACACCAACTTAGTTTGAACACTGGTTGATGCACCAAAAGGCGTAAAGCCTATTGGTTGCAAATGGGTTTTCAAGAAGAAGATCGACATGGATGGCAACATACAAATGTAAAAAGCTAGGCTTATAGTGAAAGGGTATCGTCAACGACATGGTGTCGATTACGACTAAACTTTTTCACCAATTGCCATGATTAAATCCATTCGGATAATGCTTGCTATTGCTGCATATTTCGATTACGAGATATGGCAGATGGATGCCAAAACCGCTTTCCTTAAAAGAAATCTTTTCGAGGATGTTTATAAGCAACAGCCTGACGGTTTTGTCCTACCAAAACATGCAGACAAGGTTTGCAAGTTAAATCGATCCATTTATGGATTGAAGCAAACATCGCGTTCTTGGAAACAACGTTTTGATGAGATCATAAAAGAATATGATTTCATTCAAAACGAGGATGATCCTTGTGTATATAAGAAGGTTAGTGGGAGCACACTAACATTCATTGTCCTTTACATTGATGATGTACTACTTATTGGCAATGATATTCCCATGCTACAATCGGTGAAAGCTTGGCTTTCATTAAAATTCTCCATGAAAGATCTGGGAGAAGCAGCCTTTATTATGGGAATAAAGATCTACCGGGATAGATCTAGAAAGCTGCTTGGACTCTCCCAGAGCACGTACATTGACAAAGTGTTGAAGAGATTCAACATGGATCAGTCTAAGAGTGGACTATTGCCAGTGTCACATGGCGTCACTCTATCTAAGGACATGTGTCCTAAAACTCAAGATGAGAGAGACAACATGAGTCAGATCCCGTTCGCTTCGGCATTCGGATCGATCATGTATGCCATGATAAATACGCGACCTGATGTCTCATATGCTTTGAGCATGTGTAGTCGCTATCAGGCTGATCCAGGTGATGGTCACTGGGTTGCGGTTAAGAACATCCTTAAGTATCTTAGATGAACTAGCGATGCGTTCTTAATCTATGGAGATGGAGAACTTGAGGTAACTGGGTTTACCGATGCAAGTTTCCAAACCGATAAAGATGACTGCAAGTCACAATTTGGTACATATTTTGTTTGAACAACAGGGCAGTGATTTGGAAATCTTCCAAGTAATAGGTTGTTGCCGATTTAACAAAAGAAGCATAGTATATTGCTGCAGCTGAAGCAGTAAAAGAGGCAGTTTGGATCCGTAAACTCCTAATTGGATTAGGAGTAGTTTCGTTAGCAGCTGAGTCTGTTCCATTGTATTGTGACAATAACGGGCTATAGCACAGGCTAAGAAACCGCGGTCTCATCAACAATCCAAGTATGTTCTTCGACATTTCCATCTGATTCGTGAGATCATACATCGTGGCGATGTGAAGATCGATAAGGTCGCATTAGAGGACAACATTAGAGATCCGCTGACGAAAGCTATTCCTCAGCAAAAGTTTGAGTGACATGTACATGGTTCGGGTGTTAGATACTTGATTGACTGGTTATAGGACAAGTGGGAGATTGTTGGACAATTATGACCCATAGCGTCACTATTTGTAAAATACATTGTGGTTTTTGTACAAATTAACTATGTGACAATGGAAATTGCTATTTTATCATTTTGTAATTAGATTACTAAATATATATAAATGATAAAAGTCCTTATGATTAGTTCTGGATTATATGATATGAGACAATATCAATCCACAAAGGTTTAATCATTAAATATCCATAGTCGTAGTATTATTGAGATTGTACATCGATAATGCGAAATAGACTAGTATTGCACTTGTGCGTGTTATGGAAGCGTAACAACATAGTTCTCATATATTTAAGTATTGGATACTTATGCAAGTGTGATCGGAGGTTGTGTTTGCCAATGGTACGGAACTTCGCTCTGGATAGACCCCTCAGAATCTCATTGGTAGTATGACTATGTGTCTATGGGAATCCGATTCAGGGTAGGTGTATTTGGTCTTAACCTGAGACTTGCATCGCTAATACTTGCGACAATCAATACGCTTTGGTTTTGGTCGTCCGGGACTTTAACAGATTCTGTGTGCGCCTCTTCTGGGTTTATTGAGAATCGTAGTGTATTGGGTGTGATGTCAAGAAGGAAGTATCACTTCAGTCATATGGAGATGATGATCAAGCAGGGATTTAGAACTGGTTCTCTATTATGTTGCAACTATCGAGATAATATGACAAGGTCATGATTATCCGATTATAGAGACTAGTTGCTTGTGATCCGATATATGCTTCGTACGGGGCAGACATTATTCCAGCCCCAAGACTTGCATGTGACATTTGATACTGGATCGCAATACGCAATACTACGTATACTACGCCTGTAATAGATTATATATTCCTTAAAGAATATTTCTAGAGAATTAGGAAGGCACGACACTTTGCTAGAAGCCAATCATGTCTTGTAAATTGGTAAGAACGTGGTACCAGGTACGCACGTGTTCGGATAGTCTGATGACCGGATTTACTGCCAACATATCCATGGATCTCATGGGTCACTTCCCATAGATTCAATGATGACGTATGGCTCAAACAGAATTAATCTGGGATTAATTACGACGAGAATTTATCTGGGATAAAATTCGATAAAAAGAGAGAGAACTATTAATTTGGAATTAATCGATTAAATAATATATTCGATATATTAAATGAAATTATATTTCATAACGGAATTAGAATTTGATTTTAATTTTGGTGAACGAATTAATTTAGAATTAATTCACGAGCGACGTTCTTAATAATTTTACAAGGCATTATTATTTAATTAAATTGGATTTAATTACGTCGCGACGGAAAGTTCATTTAATCGGATTAAGCGAACCCGAGCCCAAAGTGTGTTGAGCAAGCCACTTGAATTTTGAATTAAAGTGGGTCCCACCAACTTGCATCACTTGTCCATCAAGTGTCAAAGTTGATTGATGGGAGTAGTTGGAGGCATTAAATGTATTTTTCCCTCCAAAACATTGCTTAGCCTTTGGGTAAATGATATACCAAAATTTGGTTTTGACTTTTCATAAGTGGTAATTGATTTTAGAAATCAAAAATATCAAAAAGACAAATAACTCTCTCCTATCCTCCTTTTGCCGTGAACCACCAAGAACAAATGAATGAATTTTGTTGCAACTTTTCTTCCTTAGGTATCACTTAAGGAATCATACAAAGGTGATAGGGAAACCTTTCCCATTAAGTTTGGAATCAAACATCAAGCTTGGAGCTCAACATACAAATTCAAAGAGGTGCTTGGAGCAACTTCAAAGGAGACAAAGTTTTATTCTCAACACATCCAACAAACTGATCAAAGTGAGTATAATTTCTGCTATATTCCTTTGAGTATTCACACATGTTTATGCTTAATAAATCTTTGGCTAGTTCTTAGAGAACCCAACAAAAGGTACATTTGCTGCCTTGTAGTTGGTAAAACTGTACCTTTCTAACATCTTATCTATGTACGTCAATTGGGACAACCCAATAAACTTCTTAACTCTATCCCGGTAGATCCTTATACCTAGTATATAGGAAGCTTCACCCATATCTTTATGGAGAAGTTCTTGCAAAGGTAGGCTTTCACCCTTTGCATCAATCTTATATCATTTCCTATGATAATGATGTCATCTACATACAAAACTAGGAAACCTATCATGCTCCCACTCACTTTCTTATAGACATATGGTTCTTCCTCGTTCTTGATGAATCTAGATAATCTAATTATCTATTCAAAACGACGATTCCAGCTTCAAGATGCCTGTTTAAGTCCATAAATAGACTTTTGGAACTTACAAACCAAGTTTGAAGTCTCACTATATATGAAACCCTCTAGTTGTTCCATATAGATATCCTCCTCAAGGAATCCATTTAGGAAAGCGGTTTTCACATCCATCTGCCATATCTCATAGTCGTGATATGCAGCAATGGCTATGAGAATCCTAATAGATTTTAGCATAGCTACTGTTTTTCCTCATAGTCAATTCCAGGATGTTGAGTGTAACCTTTGGCTACCAGTCGGGCCTTAAAGGTTTCCACCTTTCCATCGGGCCCACCCTTCCTTTTGTAAACCCATTTACAACCTATAGGTTTAACTCACTCAGGAATTTCAACTAAGTCCCAGACTTTATTGGCATGCATTGAATCCATTTTGAAGTTCATGGCTTCCTGCCATTTTCCCGAATCGATGTCCAATATCGCTTCTTTATACGTAGTCAGATATGTTTCCTCCAGGAGGAGAACATCAAAGCTCACATCAGATTGTTAAAAACAGTCTTTTAGGAGGCTTTGATATTCTATTCGACATACGTGGAACCTGTGTTGTAGATCCTTCAGCTATTTGGATCTCTAGTTCCATCTCAGGTTCCTTAATGTTGGGATCAAACTCATCAAGTTTAATCTCTCTACAACTCCCACTTTCTCTCAAAAATTACTTTTCAAGAAAAGTTGCAAAGCGAACAACAAATACATTTTGTTGGTCGGAATCGTAGAATTGATATCCCATGGAATTATCAGGATATCTAACGAACCTACATTTATACCCTCTAGGTGCTAGTTTATCCCGCTACGCAATTCTAACATATGTAGGACAACCCCAAATCTTTAAATGCCCAAGACTTGGATTTTTACCGAACCATATCTGATAGGGGGTTGTAGAAATAGCTTTTGATGGAACCATATTAAGTATATGGATAGTAGTTAGCAAAGCATAACCCCAAAGGTAATAAGGAACATCTGTATAGCTCATCATTGTTCGCACCATATCCAATAAAATATTATTTCTACGCTCAGACACTCTATTGTGTTGAAGTGTTCCTGGTTGGCTATATTCGGCAAGAATTCCATTCTCCCTTAAATAATTTATGAATTCTTCACTCATGTATTCACCACATCGATCTGTCCGAACCCATTTGATGAATTTACTGGTTTATTTTTCTACTTCGTTTCGAAATATTTTGAACTTGCTAAATGTTTCCGACTTATGTTTCATCAAATAGACATATCCAAATCTAGACTTGTCATCCGTGAAAGTTACGAAATAAGTTGAACCATTATGACCGATATTATTTAATGGACCACACACGTCATTGTGTATTAGTTCTAATAAATCTCCAGCACGGTGTCCAACATCTATAAATGAGGCATTTGTCATCTTTCCTTGGATACACGACTCACAAATCGGATAAAGATCTAAGGTAATATATTTTCAATCAAACCATCATTTACCAATTTGGATAGATTGTCTAACACCTATGTGGCCCAATCTCATATGCCATAATTCAGTAGTATTTAATTCAGATTTATTATTTGTATTTTCCTCCAAATTAAAAACATCTATATATGTTTCCAAAACATAGTGACCATTGTTGAGTTTCAATCAAGTCCCAAGGATCACAAACATGCATAAAAACGAGTAGAATACACAAAGGAGTAAGGCGGAATACATACTCACATTGATGGGTTTGATGCTAGGAAGAACAAGTTGCGTTTTTGCTCCTTGTTGGTGCTCGGTTTGGCCTCCAAAAACAGCAGGGGCTGCTCGGTTTTGGTCCTTCTTGTCTCTCCAAGATTCGGCCATTGAAGACTCCATTGAAGCTTCAAGCTTAAGCTTTCCAAGCTCACAAATTCGTTTCCCTATCACCATAATATAACCCAAGGTGTGTGCTAGCACTTGTCTTCTTCCTTTTATTCTCTTCTTGATCGGCAAACAAAAACCAGAAAAACAAGAAAGAAATCGGTTCCAAGCGTTGAAGGAGAGGAAGAAGAAAAAAATAGAGGGAGAGGAAGAGATCGTGAATTGAGAGAGAGAAAAGGTAAATGGTTTTTACTTATATATTTATTTTATTTTCCAAAATAAAATCAAATACAAAAGCATTTAAATTTACCAAGTACAAAAGTCAAAAAGCAAAAAGCCTATTAATGCTTTTCATCATTTCTACTTTTACTTTAAGTCACATCACATCACTTTAATAAAGTGACATGTTGTCAAGTCACATCACTCAAAGTGACAATTGATTTGACGCATGATGTGACTAACGATTTGACGCTTGATGTGACTTGCGTGCCGCGCTCGAATTCGAAATGCGAATGCGCTCGCAATCACTCTCGGGCTCGGGTTCGCTAATTCCAAATTAACGAATTTTCCGTCGCGTCGTAATTAAATGATTACGCCTAGCGAAATCACTATTCACGTCGCTAACGAATTAATTCTAAATTAATTCGTTCTCCCGAATTAAAATCTAATTTTAATTCCGCGTCGAAATCCAATTTCGATTAATATATCGAATATATTAATTTTATCGATTAATTCCAAATTAATCGTTCTCTCTCATTAATAAATATTTTATCCCAGATAAAATATCTCCGTAATTAATCCCAGATTAATTTTCTCTCTCTTCTAATTAATCCTAGATTAATTAAAGTGCGAGTTATACATCATCGGTGAATCTTCAGGAAGCGACCCATGAGATCTCCGGATATGTTGGCAGTAAGTAAATACGGTCGTCGGATTATCCGAACACGTAAGTACCTCGTACTACGTTTATACTGATTTACAAGACAAGGTTGGCTTCTAGCAAAGCGTCATGCCTACCCAATTCTCCAGAAAGAAATATTCTTACAGGAATATATAGATCTGTATCAAGCGTAGTATACCGTAGTATTGTGTATATCGGCCCAGTATCGGATAGTCACGTGCTAAGGCTGGGGCTGGATAAGTGTTCTGCCCCGTCCGAAGCACATGTCGGATGTCTGGTAACTAGTCTCTGTAATCGGATATACATGACCTTGTCATAATATCCCGATGGCCGGCCAGCACTTAAGAGCACTAATACCGTATCATGCGTGACATCAGCTCCACTATGACTGAAGTGATACTTCCATCTCGACATCACACCCAATACACTACGACTCTCTGATAAACCCAGAAGCGGTGTACGCAAGAACCGGTTAAAGCCCTATACCACCAAGACCAAAGTCTACCGATTATCGCAAGTATTAGCGATGCAAGTCTCAGGTTAAGACTATACACACTACCTTGATTTCGGCCTCCCATAGACACATAGTCATAATTACCAATGGGATTCCGAAGGGTCTATCCAGAGCGAAGCTGTTTCCGTACCATCGGTGAAACACGACCTCCTATCGCACTTGCATAAGTATCCAATACTTATATATATGAGAACTATGCCGTTGTGCCCTCACAACACGCACAAGTGCAATACTAGCCTATTCCGCATTATCGATGTCCTGTCTCGATAATACTCCGGCTAGGGATATTTAATGATTAATCCTTCGTGGACTGATACTGTCTCATATCATCTCAATCCAGGAACTAATCATATGGACCTCTCTTCATTTATACTTTTATGGTGATATAATCACAAATGATGAGAGTGCAATTTCCTTGTCACATAGTTAATTTGCTACAACAAACACAATGATATGTGCAAATAGTGACGCTATGGGTCATTTTGTCCAACAATCTCCCACTTGGCACATAGCCAGTCACTCAAGTGTCCCACACCCGAACTATGTACGGTTCGCTTAAATTGCTGAGGAAAGGTTTTCATCAGCGGATTTGCTTAATTATCGTCTGACGCGATTTTTACACGATCATCACATCGCCACGATGTATGATCCGAACGAATCAGATGAATATAGAAGTATATATCTGGATCGTTGATGAGACCTTTAATTCCTTAGCCTGTGCTGACGCCTAGCTCAGCTGCTAAAAAAGAACTATATCTAATCTAATTAGATTTATTTTTGATCCAAATGGCTTCTATTGCTGCCTCAGCTGCAGCAATAATCCGCATTTGTTGTTTATTCGGCAACAGTTATCTTGCTCGGAATATTTCCAGCTACTGTCCCGTTATTCAAACTTTATAGTACTGTAATATTTACCAGTTTGGAAACTTGCAACAGTGATCCCAGTCACTTCAAGTTCTCCATCTCCATAGTTAAGACAACATCTTTAGTTCTCTCAGATACTAACAGATGTTCTTAATGTTCAATCCAGTGACTATCACTTGGATTGACCCGATTGTGACTCCATATGCTCAAAGCGTATGAGACACCAATACACAGTACATTTTAAATGTACAATTTCCAGAGAGTGTTAACAACTCCAAATCTATCCCTGTAGATCTTTATTCCTTGAATAAAGGTTGTTACTCCCCAGAATTCCACGGAGAATTTCTTATGAAAGCCAAGCTTTCACCGATTGTTTTTATGGGAATTTCATTGTCAGTGCTCTCTCCCCACTAACCTCCTTATATACACAAGAATTATTTCGTTTTGAGTCAAATCATAAACCATTATGATTACATCAAAACGATAATTCCTAGAACCTATGCTTGCTTCAATCCAAACATGGATCGAATAACCTGCAAACCTTGTTTGTCGGTTATACAAAATCGTCAGGATGTTTTGTAAGCATCCTCCAAAAGGTTTCCTTTTAGGAAAGCGATTTTGATCTGCAACTGACACATTTCATAAATGAAATATGCAGTTATCAACAAGCATCTTCAAAATGGATTTACCATGGCAACAGGTAAAAGGTTGAATCGTTATTAACACAATGTTGATAAAGATACATTTCCGTCAAAAGCCCGGCTTTGTACGTTGGTATGTTGCCTTCCATGTATGTCTTCCTTGAAGACGTTCAATGTACCAATAGGCACAATGCCTTGTGGTACAACAACTAGTATCCAAATAGTTGTTAAACATGGAATCCATTTCGGACTCATGGCACTTTGCCATAATAGGGAGTCGATACCTTGTATCACTTCCTCAAAACGTAATCGGTTGGTATAGCTTCATAAGATTGACATCTTTATGAGGTTAGATCAGAAACCCATACCCTAGGTCGTTTTCTGACTCTATCCGATCTACTCAGTTCTTGTGTATTCGAAGATTAATGGTATAGATTCATCATAGATGAACTATTTGTGTTCCATTAAGGACTTCGTTGCTTCGACCTTGAACAGTATTACTCCGATTTTCATCGAGTATCACTATCCTCCCACTGACCACTGCATATCGGTATTCCTCTTAGGAAAACTGCATGGTGAGCAACAATCACATTGTTCTCATGTGAGATTTATAAGTACTATACTTCTGGTTTCACTTAGGATAACCTATATTGGCACTTATCCAATTTGGGTCCTTAGTTTGGTATCATCCAAACGTTATGCCTGACATACCCAAATTGTCAGGAATGAGAAACCGGTTTCTTTCCCGTTCATATCTAATATGATATTTGTCAAACAAATTATTATGGAACCTTATTCTAAATAAGTTATTGCACTGTTAAAACTTATCCGTTGAAGGAAAATGGCAGCTCAGAGCGACTCGTGATTAGCCTTATCATGTTAACATGCTTCGGTTAATCGTTCGGACACACCGTCACTTGACGTGTTCGAGTTCATTGGTCTACACATTCACGTATCAAGAGAACTTCATGTATAGAAAACACTATCTCTTTCAATATATCGAAACTTATGCTTAAGTATTTTCCATACGGTCTTACCGTGGCGGCATAATACTATAGCCGATCTGTTTGTCTATTTCGTGTCGAAACTCTAAAAGTTTCGATTTGTGTTCTTCAAAGAAAAATAACCATAACCATCACACGGATGTCACATCCGTTAAGGTCACGAAATATTCATGTTCACATCTAGCCTAGCTAGATATGGGCCCACTTACTTCACCATGAATATGGCTAACAGATCGGTGGCCCTTTTACTATTACCAAGTAAATAGTATTTTAGGTACTTTACCTAATAAACTAGATTCGCAGACCTTATTTGAATAGTCAAATCAGTCCTAGTACCCACTCTTCAAAAGTGTGGATATACGAGTCTCGTAAATTGTGTCCTAGACAACAATGCCACAAATAAGTTTCTATTGATCAAATCAATTCGAGCTATTTATTTGTCATTTTATATGTTTGAGATTTTAATTATATTCAAAATATAAATTCTGTTATTCACGTCTAATGTGTTTATCTCAGTATCATCTTTATATAATAAAACACTTTAGTGTTCTAGAATATAAAGGTTTATCCGCAACTGTTAAACACTGATATAGAGATAATGTCTCTAGTCAAACTAGTTACACTATAACAGTTCCTAATTTAAGTACACACCCGAAGGGTAGTTCCTAAACTTAGGTATCTACGGTCGAAACAGCGACTTTCATCCCGTTTCCGATTCGCAGAGCAATCTCAGCTTGAAGTCAGTATCCTGCTCAAAGCAGATTCTGAACATCAATACATATATTTTATGTACCACACTAAGTATTTAAAATCTAATTTCAATACTAGCTGTGAACATAACTAAGACAAACATTTTTCAAAGTAAGAGCCTTGCCCTTTCTTTAATTCTTTCGTATCTGCCATATCCAAATGGTAGTCACTTTGGGATATGTCTATTATCCTTTTCAATATTTCAGAAACCTTAGGCCAAGCCTTGGGTTTTTAGAATATCGAAACGATTTGCACCTCGTGCTACATGCCCAATTGCAAACTTTGACTTTATCTCCTCTAGAATAGTCAATTAATTCTCCAAGAATTATAAATTGCAATTTTAATACTCTTAAATCTAAAATTAGATTTATGACAAGTATATTAAATTAAGCATTAAAGTCATCATCACATAAATCTTCCAAAGATTTTTGCTCTACTTATTTTGCTTAATTTGGGCTTAAGGTATAATAAGTTATTTTATCAAATAAGGTAACCTATTATTTATTCCCAATTTGAAAATTAAATTATTTAAAATATTTTAATCCCAGATTATATTTTAAATATCCAACTTTTCAATTTTATCTTGATTACAATAGTCCAACTATTTAATCAACGATTAGTGGTACTATATATATTATAATGATTATAATAGTCCAACTATATAATCAAATATATTCCAAATTAATTAACCTCAATTACATTGATTACTATAATCCAATTATAAAATCAACTGTAAACTGAAATTAATTAATTCAAATATATTGATTAATATAATCTAATTATATATAATCAAGTATAATACAGTCCAACTGTTTATTAAAACAACAATTTAAATATTAGTCCAACTAACATTTAATATTACGACGAAATAATTTAAATGAGCGCGTATGGCGAGTAATTGAACGAGTATTGCAAATTCAATTCTTGCCTCCCACTATTTTTCGTCGAGCCTCTAACCCTCTGTCGAGTACTCGTGAAACCGTGTTTCCTAGTGGGCTAGGATCCCGTTAAATATCACACAATCTTGACTTTGGCCAACAAATTGTATGATAATTAACTAGGTAGATCTCGAAGATCAATTGGATCTCATCCAACTCCTAGATCCAGTAGGTGGACATCCAAGTCCCAAACATATATCTTATATATGCCTATACATCGAATGTATACCCTAACCTTTTTCCTCTGAATCAACTAGGCCTTGGCTTTGGCACAACAAACCTAGTGATCCCAGTCAAGCGCGGACCCATTGACATGGAAGCTTCGTAATCAATGTCTATGGACAAGAAGTGGTCTTGACTTTGGCCAACAAACCACAACTTGGACACGACACCGATATGGAACAAAGCCTCGTGATTAAAACACATCTTTGACGGACAAGGGCTTGACTTTGGCCAACACCCCTGCCAATCTCGGATCTTGAGTAAGAATCACTCAATGGAAGGAAAAACGCATGATGATTTTATGAGGGCTTTTCGCGTGCAATTGGCTACCAATTTAATTATCTTTGTTAAGGTCTCATCATCATACACCCTTAAACATGCATTTTTAAACACATAATAAAGCGAATATGTAAAATAATAATGATATGCGGATGGATATTTTACACATTGATCCTAGATCAAATCTCTCACTTTCTCTCTCCCGCTAGCACAAAATATTTCTTCTACCCGTTACACTACACTTCTAAAGAAACCTCATTTACATTGAGGGGAATAGGTGAGAAGAGAATACAAAGAAATAGGAGATAAGGCTGGACTCGCAGGTCCAATTAATAAATCAAATTTATTACAATTTCCAAAATCGCCCCACCCGACTAATATCCATCCGATATACATTATTCAAACATCATAACCATGTATTCATACAAGCATGTTATCAATCAATCTAATCCAATTAATTAATCTTATAATTAGTGATCATCCAATGTTCAAACAAAGATTTGATTTTGTTCGAGTCAAACTCATATTGCGAACACGTACTCAAAGTACGATTTCTACGAATTAAATTAAATTACATAATAAATCCAATTTAATACGCATTTAATTCTAATTCATTATTTAATTCCAATTTAAATATTACACTTTATAAAATAAACCTTTACGACTTAAATTCCAAATTTAATCGTTACGGGTCTCAAAGCCCGATTAATATCCAATATTAATTTAATTAAAGTCCAATGGGCTTTTAATTAATTTCTTGAGGCGTGGACTTTTGGTCAACTCGGGTCAAACCCGCAACCAAAGTCCAATCCGGGAGTTACCCCATAAGCCCATAAATTAATTTAGGCCCATTAGGCCCAATTAAACGTTAAAGGTTTATTAGTCGCATTTGGGCCTTTTGGAAGCGGGTTTGGGCCTAATTGGATCCAACCAATTTTGGCCTAAACCAACTTTGTACAACAAAGTCCAATAAACCCAATAACAACTTAAAAAGCCCAAATCCAATTTTAAGGCCCATTTTATTAAATTACAAAATCCAATTTTACAATTCAATTAAACAAAGTGCATAGCATTATTAATTACCCAAATCAAAGTTTCCAAAACATCAAGTATGTCCAATTAATCATGCTTATCATCAATTAATCATGTCCAACATAATTAAATCAAAATCAAACCTTATTAAAACATGCTAAAGTCTCGGCCATAAGGGGAAAAAATGCCCAAATCAAATTCAATCCAATTGAACCCAATCAAACATAAATTCAACATCCCCAAATGATTTCTAAGTCATCCAATGAACAAAAAATCAAAAAACCATGACATTAGGGCCTTGCCAAATTCGGCCATCACAAGCAAATTGGGGAAAAATTGTTCCAAACACTTTTCATCAAATTGATCTAATCAATCATCAATTAAACAACATTCAAGCATTCAAAATCATCCAATTTCATTAAACATGCTCAAAATCAAGTTTACCCAAATTTGTCATGCCCAAAATTTAGGAAAAATGGATCCAACCAAATTTCATGAAATTGATTATGCACAACATCAATTCAACCTCATTCAAGCATACTATACTAAACAATTTAATCATTTGATGCTCAAATTGAGTTTACCCAAATTAAAGTTTTGGCCAACATTAAGCAAATTGGGAAAATCAATCCAATTAATTTTTCATCAAATTGATTGCATATAACTCGAATTAATTCATATACAAGCATTCTTAAACAAATAATTTGTCAAAATCATGCTTAAATCAAAAAGCCCCAATTTTGCTCAAGAACCCTAATTCGTTTTATGCAACCAATAGCTCAAGATACCATTGTTGAGTTTCAATCAAGTCCCAAGGATCACAAACATGCATAAAAACGAGTAGAATACACAAAGGAGTAAGGCGGAATACATACTCACATTGATGGGTTTGATGCTAGGAAGAACAAGTTGCGTTTTTGCTCCTTGTTGGTGCTCGGTTTGGCCTCCAAAAATAGCAGGGGCTGCTCGGTTTTGGTCATTCTTGTCTCTCCAAGATTCGGCCATTGAAGACTCCATTGAAGCTTCAAGCTTCAAGCTTTCCAAGCTCACAAATTCGTTTCCCTATCACCATAATATAACCCAAGGTGTGTGCTAGCACTTGTCTTCTTCCTTTTATTTCTTCTTGATTCGGCAAAAACCAGAAAAAACAAGAAAGAAATCGGTTCCAAGCGTGAAGGAGAGAAGAAGAAAATAGAGGGAGAGGAAGAGATCGTGAATTGAGAGAGAGAAAAGGTAAATGGTTTTTACTTATATATTTATTTTATTTTCCAAAAATAAAATCAAATACAAAAAGCATTTACATTTACCAAGTACAAAAGTCAAAAAGCAAAAAGCCTATTAATGCTTTTCATCATTTCTACTTTTACTTTAAGTCACATCACATCACTTTAATAAAGTGACATGTTGTCAAGTCACATCACTCAAAGTGACAATTGATTTGACGCATGATGTGACTAACGATTTGACGCTTGATGTGACTTGCGTGCCGCGCTCGAATTCGAAATGCGAATGCGCTCGCAATCACTCTCGGGCTCGGGTTTGCTAATTCCAAATTAACGAATTTTCCGTCGCGTCGTAATTAAATGATTACGCCTTGCGAAATCACTATTCACGTCGCTAACGAATTAATTCTAAATTAATTCGTTCGCCCGAATTAAAATCTAATTTTAATTCCGCGTCGAAATCCAATTTCGATTAATATATCGAATATATTAATTTTATCGATTAATTCCAAATTAATCGTTCTCTCTCTTTAATAAATATTTTATCCCAGATAAAATATCTCCGCAATTAATCCCAGATTAATTTTCTCTCTCTTCTAATTAATCCTAGATTAATTAAAGTGCGAGTTATACATCATCGGTGAATCTTCAGGAAGCGACCCATGAGATCTCCGGATATGTTGGTAGTAAATACGGTCGTCGAATTATCCGAACACGTAAGTACCTCGTACTACGTTTATACCGATTTACAAGACAAGGTTGGCTTCTAGCAAAGCGCCATGCCTACCCAATTCTCCAGAAATATTCTTACAGGAATATATAGATCAGTATCAAGCGTAGTATACCATAGTATTGTGTATATCGGCCCAGTATCGGATAGTCACGTGCTAGGGCTGGGGCTGGATAAGTGTCTGCCCCGTCCGAAGCACATGTCGGATGTCTGGTAACTAGTCTCTGTAATCGGATATACATGACCTTGTCATAATATCCCGATGGCCGGCCAGCGCTTAAGAGCACTAATACCGTATCCTGCGTGACATCATCTCCACTATGACTGAAGTGATACTTCCATCTCGACATCACACCCAATACACTACGACTCTCTGATAAACCTAGAAGCGGTGTACGCAGAACCGGTTAAAGCCCTCTACCACCAAGACCAAAGTCTACCGATTATCGCAAGTATTAGCGATGCAAGTCTCAGGTTAAGACTATACACACCTACCTTGATTTCGGCCTCCCATAGACACATAGTCATAATACCAATGGGATTCCGAAGGGTCTATCCAGAGCGAAGCTGTTTCCCGTACCATCGGTGAAACACGACCTCCTATCGCACTTGCATAAGTATCCAATACTTATATATATGAGAATTATGCCGTTGTGCCCTCACAACGCGGACAAGTGCAATACTAGCCTATTCCGCATTATCGATGTCCTGTCTCGATAATACTCCGGCTAGGGATATTTAATGATTAATCCTTCGTGGACTGATACTGTCTCATATCATCTCAATCCAGGAACTAATCATATGGACCTCTCTTCATTTATACTTTTATGGTGATATAATCACAAATGATGAGAGTGCAATTTCCTTGTCACATAGTTAATTTGCTACAACAACACAATGATATGTGCAAATAGTGACGCTATGGGTCATTTTGTCCAACAATCGTTTGATAAAGAACATTCACGTTTCAATAAATTATCTTTATCACATAAACATAAAGTTTCATCCTTAATGTTTATTTTATAACCCTGTTTATCTAATATTGGCAGTGATATTATTTATCTGATAAGTGAGGGTACATAATAACAGTCTCGTAAATCTAATTTACAACCATTAGGGAGATTTAAAATAATTGTTCATTTGGCTTTAACATCCAATGTCTCGCCATTGCCAACTCTAAGATGGATGTCCCCTTTATTCAGCCTTCTTCTAACCCTCATTTCCTGCAGGGAATTACAAATATGAGTAGGATTGCCAGTGTCTAACACTTATCCACTATTTGCATCTAAGGCTAATGAGATGTCAATAATTGGAAAAATACAAAGCGTATATGAGGGTCTTGCTTTTCCTTTTAGTTCTGGACAATCATTCTTCCAGTGTCCATACTTCTTGCATTGTAGACATTGATCACGAGCTACTTTCAATTTTGCGCCTTTGCGCTTCTTGGAGTTCTTCTTTGATATCTTCTTCTTCCCCATCTTGTTTTTCTTCGACTTCCCTGAAGTTTTTAAAGAGCCAGCTCCACCATGGAAATACAGTGTGGGGTTTATTTTCTTCAAATCTTGATCTATCGTGTGTAGCATGTTATGAAGTTCTTTGTATGTGGCTTGCATCGAATGCATATAGAAATTTAATACAAAGCCGGCATAAGAACGAGGCAAAGAAGTCAGAATAAAATTATGGCCCAGCCTTTCATCAAATACAATGCCATGTCGTTCCAGATATTGAATCTGGTCTATCGTGTTCAAAACATGTGTACTGACGTCTCCTCCCTCCTTGAGTTCAGCACGGAATAATTCCTTAGACCTTCGATAAAGTTCCATCTATTGGTTTGCCTCGAATAACTCTTTGAGTGTTCGCATGATGCTCCAAACATCTGGTACTTCAATATACTATCTCAGCAAATCTGGAACCATCGTTCCCAATATGTAGGATTTCACCTTCAGGTTATCATCCTTCCATCTATAAAAAATTTCTCACTCTTCTGGAGTGGAGTCAGGATCGATATCAACAGGTAGTGGATTGATCGTGACATAAGTCAACTTTTCATACTCCAAGACAAGACGCATGTTCATTTCCCATTCTAAATAGTTCTCGGTGTAGGAGTATCAATCAAGTCCCAAGATCATAAATCATGCATAAAAACGAATAGAATACAACCAAGGAGTAAGGCGGAATTCATACTCACATTGATGGGTTTTGATGAAATAAAGAATACAAGCCTTCAAGCTTCTCAAACTCGCGGTAATGGAGCTCCTTGTGCTGTTGGATTGCTCGGTTTTGGTCCTTCTTGTCTCTCCAAGATTCGGCCATGGATGGACTCCATGGAAGCTCCAAGCTTCAAGCTCCAAAATTTATTCCAAGCTCACAAATTCGTTTCCCTATAACCTATGTATCACTCATGGTGTGCTAGCACTAAGTCTTCTTCCTTGCTTCCCTTTGATTCGGTCAAACCAGAAACATTTTTGAAGAAATCGGCTTGAAGCCGTGAGAAGAGGAAGAAGAAAAAGAGAGGGAAAAGAGAGAATGCTTATGTCTTGCATGTTGGAGAGAGAAGATAAAGCTTTAATATATATATTTATTATATTTACCAAGTAAATTAAATAAAACTTATATATTACTTTAATTCAAAAGTCAAAAAGTAAAAAGCAAATGTTGCTTTTTCAACTTCTACGTCAATCACTCAAATCAAGTGACAACATGTCACATCACTCAAAATGACATTTGATTTGACGCTTGATGTGATTATCGATTTGACGCACGATTTGACTTGCGTGCCGCACTCGAATTTGAAATACGAATGCGCTCGCAAATAATCTCAGGCCCGGGTTCGCTAATTCCAAATTAACGAATTTTCCGTCGCATCGTAATTAAATGATTACGCCTAGCGAAATCATTATTTACGTCGCTAACGAATTAATTCTTAATTAATTCGTTCGCCCGAATTAAAATCTAATTTTAATTCCGCGTCGAAATCTAATTTCTTGTAATATATCGAATATATTATTTTATCGATTAATTCCAAATTAATCGTTCTCTCTCTTTAATTAATATTTTATCCCAGATAAAATATCTCCGCAATTAATCCCAGATTAATTTTCTCTCTCTTCTAATTAATCCTAGATTAATTAAAGTGCGAGTTATACATCATCGGTGAATCTTCAGGAAGCGACCCATGAGATCTCCGGATATGTTGGCAGTAAATACGGTCGTCGGATTATCCGAACACGTAAGCACCTCGTACTACGTTTATACCGATTTACAAGACAAGGTTGGCTTCTAGCAAAGCGCCATGCCTACCAATTCTCCAAAATATTCTTACAGGAATATATAGATCTGTATCAAGCGTAGTATACCGTAGTATTGTGTATATCGGCCCAGTATCGGATAGTCACGTGCTAGGGCTGGGGCTGGATAAGTGTCTGCCCCGTCCGAAGCACATGTCGGATGTCTGGTAACTAGTCTCTATAATCGGATATACATGACCTTGTCATAATATCCCGATGGCCGGCCAACACTTAAGAGCACTAATACCGTATCCTGCGTGACATCATCTCCACTATGACTGAAGTGATACTCCCGTCTCGACATCACACCCAATACACTACGACTCTCTGATAAACCCAGAAGCGGTGTACGCAGAACCGGTTAAAGCCCTGTACCACCAAGACTAAAGTCTACCGATTATCGCAAGTATTAGCGATGTAAGTCTCAGGTTAAGACTATACACACCTACCTTGATTTCGGCCTCCCATAGACACATAGTCATAATACCAATGGGATTCCGAGGGGTCTATCCAGAGCGAAGCTGTTTCCCGTACCATCGGTGAAACACAACCTCATATCGCACTTGCATAAGTATCCAATACTTAAATATATGAGAACTATGCCGTTGTGCCCTCACAACGCGCACAAGTGCAATACTAGCCTATTCCGCATTATCGATGTCCTGTCTCGATAATACTCCGGCTAGGGATATTTAATGATTAATCCTTCGTGGACTGATACTGTCTCATATCATCTCAATCCAGGAACTAATCATATGGACCTCTCTTCATTTATACATCTATGGTGATCTAATCACAAGTGATGAGAGTGTAATTTCCTTGTCACATAGTTAATTTGTACAACAACACCGTGATCTGTACAAATAGTGACGCTATGGGTCATATTATCCAACAATCTCCCACTTGGCACATAGCCAGTCACTCGAGTGTCTAACACTCGAACTATGTACGGTTCGCTCAAATTGCTGAGAAAAGATTTTCGTCAGCGGATTGCGTAATTATCTTCTGACGCGATTTGTACGATCATCACATCGCCACGATGTATGATCCGAACGAATCAGATGAATATAGAAGTATATATCTGGATCGTCGATGAGACCATTAATTCTTTAGCCTGTGCTGACACCTAGCTCAGCGCTAACAGAACTATATCTAATCTAATTAGATTTATTATCGATCCAAATGGCTTCTATTGCTGCCTCAGCTGCAGCAATAATCAACATTTGTTGTTAATTCGGCAACAGTTATCTTGCTCGGAATATTTCCAGCTTACTGTCTCGTTATTCAAACTTTATAGTACCGCAGTATTTACCGGTTTGGAAACTTGCAGCAGTGATCCTAGTCACTTCAAGTTCTCCTACTCCATAATTTAAGACAGCATCTTTAGTTCTCTAAGATACTAATAGATGTCCTTAACTTCAATCCAATGACTATCACTTGGATTGTCCTGATTGTGACTCCATATGCTCAAAGCGTATGAGACACCATATCAAGTACATTTTAAATGTACAATTTCCCAGAGAGTGTTAACAACTCCAAATCTATCCCAGTAGATCTTTATTCCTTGAATAAAGGTTGTTACTCCCCAGAATTCTACGGAGAATTTCTTATGAAAGCCAAGCTTTCACAGATTGCTTTATGGGAATTTCATTTCCAAGAAATGACATATTATCATTATTTTACATGATATTCATGTCAGTGCACTCCCACTAACCCTTTTATATACACTAGAATCATTTCGTTTTGAATTAAATCATACTCCATTATGATTACATCAAAACGATAATTCCTAGAACCTATGCTTGCTTCAATCCAAACATGGATCGAATAACCTGCAAACCTTGTTTGCTTGTTATGGTACGATAAAACCGACAGGATGTTATAAACATCCTCCGAAAGGTTTCCTTTTCAGGAAAGCGATTTTCCGTTAAGCTGTCATATTTCATAAATGAAATACACAGCTTTAGCAAGCATTATCCAAATGGATTTACAATGGCAACAGGTAAAAGGTTTCGTCGGAATCAACACAATGTTGATAACTCTACCTTTTCTTTACAAGCATAGCTTAGTACGTTGGTATGTTGCCTTCCATGTATGTCTTCCTTGAAGACTTATAAAGTACCAATAGGCACAATGCCTTATGGTACATCAACTAGTATCCAAACTTGTTGATATACATGGAATCCATTTTTGGACTCATGACACTGTCATAATAGGGAGTTGATTCCTTGTATCACTACCTTATACGTAATCAGTTGGTGTACCTTAAAAGATTAACATCTTTATGAGGTGAGATCAGAAACCCATACCCCAGGTTGTTTTCTGACTCTCTCTGATCTACGCGGTTCTTGTGTACTCGAAGATTAATGGAATAGTTTCATCATTGATGAACTATTTATGTTCCATTAGGAATAGGTGCCTTGAATAGTATTACTCCGATTTTCATCGAGTTTTACTATCCTCCCACTTACCACTGCATGTCTGTATTCCTCTCAGGAAAACTGCATGGTGAACAACAATCTAATTGTTCTCTGGTGAGATGTATAAGTACTATACTTATGGTTTCCCTTAGGATAACATATATTGGCACTTATCCAATTTGGGTCCTTAGTTTGGTATCATCCAAACGTTATGCCTGGCATACCCAAATTATCAGGAATGAGAAACCCGGTTTCTTTCCCGTTCATATCTAATATGTAATCTGTCAAACAGATTATTATGGAACCTTATTCTAAATAAGTTATTGCACTGTTAAAACTTATCCGTTGAAGGAAATAGTAGCTCAGAGCGACTCATGATTAGCCTTATCATGTCTAACATGATTCGGTTAATCCGTTCGGAAACACCGTCACTTTGACGTGTTCCGGGAGGAGTCCTCATTTGAAAGAATACTATGCTCTTTCAAGTATATAAGAAACTTACTGCTTAAGTATTTTCCATTACGGTCTTACCGTGGCGGAATAATACTATAGCCGATCTGTTTGTCTATTTCGTGTCGAAACTCTAAAAGTTTCCGATTTGTGTTCTTCAAAAGAAACACATAACCAAAACGTGATGCCACATCCGTTTTAAGGTCACGAAATATTCATGTTCACATCTAGCCTAGCTAGATATGGGCCCACTAACTTCACCATGAATAGGGCTAACAGATCGGTGGCCCTTTTACTATTACAAAGCAAATAGTATTTTAGGTACTTCACCTAATAAACTAGATTCGCAGACCTTATTTGAATAGTCAAATCAGTCCTGGTACCCACTCTTCAAAAGTGTGGATATACGAGTCTTGTATAATTGTGTCCCAGACAACAATGCCACAAATAAGTCTCTATTGATCAAATCAATTCGAGCTATTTATTTGTCATTTATATGTTGAGATTTTATTTATATTCAAAATATAAATTCTGTTATTTACATCTAATGTAATTATCTCAGTATCATCTTTATATAATAAAACACTTAGTGTTCTATAATATAAAGGTTTTATCCACAATGGATTAAGCACTGATATAGAGATAATGTCTCTAGTCAAACTAGTTACATTATAACAGTTCCTAATTTAAGTACACACCCGAAGGGTAGTTCCTAAACGTAGGTATCTACGGTCGAAACAGCGACTTTCGTCCCGTTTTCGATTCGCAGAGCAATCTCAGCTTGAAGTCAGTATCCTGCTCAAAGCAGATTCTGAACATCAATACATATATTTTATGTACCACACTAAGTATTTAAAATCTAATTCAATACTAGCTGTGAACATAACTAAGACAAACATTTTCAAAGTAAGAGCCTTGCCCTTTCTTTAATTCCTTCGTGTCTGCCATATCCAAATGGTAGTCACTTTGGGATATGTCAATTATCCTTTTCAACATTTCATGAACCTTAGGCCAAGCCTTGGGTTTTTAGAATATCGAAACGATGTGCACCTCATGCTACATGCCCAATTGCAAACTTTGACTTTATCTCCTCTAGAATAGTCAATTAATTCTCCAAGAATTATAAATTGCAATTTTAATACTTCTTAAATCTAAAATTAGATTTATGACAAATATATTAATTAAGCATTAAAGTCATCATCACATAAATCTTCCAAAGATTATGCTCTACTTATTTTGCTTAATTTTGGGCTTAAGGTATAATAAGTTATTTTATCAAATAAAGTAACCTATTATTATTCCCAATTTGAAAATTAAATTATTTAAAATATTTTAATCCCAAATTATATTTTAAATATCCAACTTTTCAATTTTATCTTGATTACAATAGTCCAACTATTTAATCAACGATTAGTGGTACTATATATATTATAATGATTATAATAGTTCAACTATATAATCAAATATAATCCAAATTAATTAACCTCAATTACATTGATTACTATAATCCAATTATAAAATCAACTGTAAACTGAAATTAATTAATTCAAATATATTGATTAATATAATCCAATTATATATAATCAAGTATAATACAGTCCAACTATTTATTAAAACAACAATTTAAATATTAGTCCAACTAACATTTAATCTAATGACGAAATAATTTAAATGAGCGCGTATGGCGAGTAATTGAACGAGTATTGCAAATTCAATTCTTGCCTCCCACTATTTTTCGTCGAGCCTCTAACCCTCTGTCGAGTACTCGGGAAACTGTGTTTCCTAGTGGGCTAGGATCCCGTTAAATATCACACAATCTTGACTTTGGCCAACAAATTGTATGATAATTAACTAGGTAGATCTCTAAGATCAATTGGATCTCATCCAACTCCTAGATCCAGTAGGTGTACATCCAAGTCCTAAACATATATCTAATATATGCCTATATATCGAATATATACCCTAACCTTTTTCCTCTGAATCAACTAGGCCTTGGCTTTGGACAACAAACCTAGTGATCCTAGTCAAGCGCGGACCCATTGACATGGAAGCTTCGTAATCAATGTCAATGGACAAGAAGTGGTCTTGACTTTGGCCAACAAACCACAACTTGGACACAACACCGATATGGAACAAAGCCTCGTGATTCAAACACATCTTCGACGGACAAGGGCTTGACTTTGGCCAACAACCCATGCCAATCTAGGATCTTGAGCAAGAATCACTCAATGGAAGGAAAAGACGCATGATATTTGATGAGGGCTTTTCGCGTGCAAATTGGTAACCAATTTATTATCTTTGTTAAGGTCTCATCATCATACACCCTTAAACATGCATTCTAAACACATATATAAAGCGCATATGTAAAATAATAATGATATGCGGATGGATACTTTACATTGATCCTAGATCAAATCTCTCACTTTCTATCTCCCGCTAGCACAAATATTTCTTCTACCCGTTACACTACACTTCTAAAGAAACCTCATTTACATTGAGGGGAATAGGTCAGAAAAGAATACAAAGAATAGGAGATAAGGCTGGACTCGCAGGTCCAATTAATAAATCAAATTTATTACAATTTCCAAAATCGCCCCACCCAGCTAATATCCATCCGATATACATTATTCAAACATCACAACCATGTATTCATACAAGCATGTTATCAATCAATCAATCAAATTAATTAATCTTGATAATTAGTGATCATCCAATGTTCAAACAAAGATTTGATTTTGTTCGAGTCAAACTCGTATTGCGAACACGTACTCAAAGTACGATTTCTACGAATTAAATTAAATTACATAATTAAATCCAATTTAATACGCATTTAATTCTAATTCATTATTTAATTCCAAATTAAATATTACACTTTATAAAATAAACCTTTACGACTTAAATTCCAAATTTAATCGTTACGGGTCTCAAAGCCCGATTAATATCCAATATTAATTTAATTAAAGTCCAATGGGCTTTTAATTAATTTCTTCAAGGCGTGGACTTTTGGTCAACTCGGGTCAAACCCGCAACCAAAGTCCAATCCGGGAGTTACCCCATAAGCCCATAAATTAATTAGGCTCATTAGGCCCAATTAAACGTTAAAGGTCATTAGTCGCATTTGGGCCTTTGGAAGCGGTTTTGGGCCTAATTGGATCCAACCAATTTTGGCCTAAACCAACTTTGTACAACAAAGTCCAATAAACCCAATAACAACTTTAAAAGCCCAAATCCAATTTTAAGCCCAATAATTTAATTTCAAAAATTCTAAATTTTCAAATTAAATTACCTAAAGTGTATAGCATTATTAATTGCCCAAATCAAAGTTTCCAAAACATCAAATTTGTCCAATTAATCATGCTTAACATCAATTAATCATGTCCAACATAATTAAATCAAAATCAAACCCAATTTATAACATGCTAAAGTCTCGGCCATAAGGGAAAAAAATGCCCAAATCAAATTCAATCCAATTGAACCCAATCAAACATAAATTCAACATCTCCAAATGATTTCTAAGTCATCCAATGAACAAAAAATCAAAAATCCAAGACATTAGGGCACTTGTCAAATTCGGCCATCACAAGCAAATTGGGGGAAAAATTGTTCCAAACACTTTTCATCAAATTGATCTAATCAATCATCAATTAAACAACTTTTCTAAATCATCCATTTCATTAAACATGCTCAAAATCAAGTTTACCCAAATTTGTCATGCCCAAAATTGGGGTAAAGGACAAGGATCCAACCAAATTTCATGAAATTGATTATGCACAACATCAATTCAACCTCATTCAAGCATACTTACTAAACAATTTAATCATTTAATGCTCAAATTGAGTTTACCCAAATTAAAGTTCGGCCAACAATAAGCAAATGGGGAAAATCAATCCAATCAATTTTCTTCAAATTGATTACATATAACTCTAATTTAATCATATACAAGCATTCTTAAACAAACAATTTGTCAAAATCATGCTTAAATCAAAAAGCCCCAAATTTAGCTCAGGAACCCTATTTCGTTTTATGCAACCAATAGCTCAAGATACCATTGTAGGAGTTTCAATCAAGTCCCAAGATCATAAATCATGCATAAAAACGAATAGAATACAACCAAGGAGTAAGGCGGAATTCATACTCACATTGATGGGTTTTGATGAAATAAAGAATACAAGCCTTCAAGCTTCTCAAACTCGCGGTAATGGAGCTCCTGTGCTGTTGGACTGCTCGGTTTTGGTCCTTCTTGTCTCTCCAAGATTCGGCCATGGATGGACTCCATGGAAGCTCCAAGCTTCAAGCTCCAAAATTGATTCCAAGCTCACAAATTTGTTTCCCTATCACCTATGTATCACTCATGGTGTGCTAGCACTAAGTCTTCTTCCTTGCTTCCCTTTGATTCGGTCAAACCAGAAACATTTTTGAAGAAATCGGCTTGAAGCCGTGAGAAGAGGAAGAGAAAAAGAGAGGAAAGAGAGAATGCTTATGTCTTGTAGTTTGAGAGAAGAAGATAAAGCTTTAATATATAATTTATTATATTACCAAGTAAATTAAATAAACATATATATTACTTAATTCAAAAGTCAAAAAGTAAAAAGCAATGTTGCTTTTTCAACTTCTACATCAATCACTCAAATCAAGTGACAAATGTCACATCACTCAAATGACATTTGATTTGACGCTTGATGTGACTATCGATTTGACGCACGATTTGACTTGCGTGCCGCACTCGAATTCGAAATGCGAATGCGCTCGCAAATAATCCCGGGCTCGGGTTCGCTAATTCCAAATTAACGAATTTTCCGTCGCATCGTAATTAAATGATTACGCCTAGCGAAATCACTATTTACGTCGCTAACGAATTAATTCTTAATTAATTCGTTCGCCCGAATTAAAATCTAATTTTAATTCCGCGTCGAAATCCAATTTCTTATAATATATCGAATATATTATTTTATCGATTAATTCCAAATTAATCGTTCTCTCTCTTTAATTATATTTTATCCCAGATAAAATATCTCCGCAATTAATCCCAGATTAATTTTCTCTCTCTTCTAATTAATCCTAGATTAATTAAAGTGCGAGTTATACATCATCGGTGAATCTTCAGGAAGCGACCCATGAGATCTCCGGATATGTTGGCAGTAAATACGGTCGTCAGATTATCCGAACACGTAAGCACCTCGTACTACGTTTATACCGATTTACAAGACAAGGTTGGCTTCTAGCAAAGCGCCATGCCTACCCAATTCTCCAGAAATATTCTTACAGGAATATATAGATCTGTATCAAGCGTAGTATACCGTAGTATTGTGTATATCGGCCCAGTATCGGATAGTCACGTGCTAGGGCTGGGGCTGGATAAGTGTCTGCCCCGTCCGAAGCACATGTCGGATGTCTGGTAACTAGTCTCTATAATCGGATATACATGACCTTGTCATAATATCCCGATGGCCGGCCAGTACTTAAGAGCACTAATACCGTATCCTGCGTGACATCATCTCCACTATGACTGAACTGATACTTCCGTCTCGACATCACACCCAATACACTACGACTCTCTGATAAACCCAGAAGCGGTGTACGCAGAACACGGTTAAAGCCCTGTACCACCAAGACTAAAGTCTACCGATTATCGCAAGTATTAGCGATGCAAGTCTCAGGTTAAGACTATACACACCTACCTTGATTTCGGCCTCCCATAGACACATAGTCATAATACCAATGGGATTCCGAGGGGTCTATCCAGAGCGAAGCTGTTTCCCGTACCATCGGTGTGAAACACAACCTCTATCGCACTTGCATAAGTATCCAATACTTAAATATATGAGAACTATGCCGTTGTGCCCTCACAACGCGCCAAGTGCAATACTAGCCTATTCCGCATTATCGATCATGTCTCGATAATACTCCGGCTAGGGATATTTAATGATTAATCCTTCGTGGACTGATACTGTCTCATATCATCTCAATCCAGGAACTATCATATGGACCTCTCTTCATTTATACATCTATGGTGATCTAATCACAAATGATGAGAGTGCAATTTCCTTGTCACATAGTTAATTTGTACAACAACACGTGATCTGTACAAATAGTGACGCTTATGGGTCATATTATCCAAACACTCGGCTCCTTTTAGTTTTTTTGGAATCCAAAAGTTTCATCAATGGATTAGTGGTAGCCATCTACAAGACAACATTTTTGAGTAGTAGCAAAATATTTTTCCTTTCAAAAGTGATAACACTAATTGATTATGGAATTTTAAATCTATTACTGCCTTCCCACTACTTTATGTAATTCTATAATCTCCCTTAATGGAAAAATAGAAAATTGACTATCAAAATTTCATAGCGGGAAGTGGATCCCATGACATTTACTCCAGCCTCACACTAATGACGATCTTGGCCTTTATAAACTCATTAGGTAGACCTTACAGGTCAATCACATCATGTGACTCTTAGTTTGATCTTGGACCGTTTCTTATCGTCACACTAATGACGATATTGGATTAAGACGTGTTCTAGGTGTTTACTTATCAACGTGCACTAATGAGCTTCGTATGTACACTCTCACACTAATGACAATATTGGGTGATTGCGTTAACCCATCACACTGAATCTAATATTTTACCGGAGCAACCTAAGTTCCTAGCACTTATACCCTCACACTAATGATGATATTGAATATAAGTAGTAAGAACTCATTACCGTCAAGTTTCTGAGGTGCACATCTCAATCCCTCCGTCGTAGGCTATCCGAGTTGTGCTTAGGAAACATAGAATATACCGTCAAGTTTCCGAGGTGCACATCTCATGTCGACATGTCCACGATTCTTCATAACTGATGTGATCCACCCTAGGTGATCGACTTTGGCCAAAGCTTAAAGAATCGTGACTTTACTCACATGGATACTTAAACCCCTTATGGTACACATACGGGGCAACGAATCCTATATTTCTTCGCACTTGATTATTGAGTGCATCGGTCCACACCCAACGAACATCTAAAGGCCAGACCATGAAAGGTTTCTGACATACATGGCATCAAAGTGTGGAGGATCTCACACAAAATCAATGTTATCCTATAGTCAAAGGATTACATATGCTACTCGACTCAAGGAGATCCCTATTGATAGTGGCGTGTACTTCCAACTATTTGGAATCACCTATGAGTCATTCGGTATTCGCTTCCACGAATACCCACATGTCTATACGAGTTTCTAAAATTCATGGTACATCGGGTTAAACCATTGGAACTTCAATTCCAATATACGACATGTGCTAGTCTTATAGGTTATAGGAATTCTATCGTGTTCCAAAATCAACGACTAGGAATATTTACATTAAGAATAATTTACATCTAGTGTCAAAACTATTCTAAGGTCGATGTCATTCTTAGCATATCTATACACCAATCTAATATGCATAATGACAATACCATTAAGAAGGTATGAAATGAAAAAATAGTTATTTTATTAATACATAATAAAATGTATAATTCGGATTGGCACTACAAGCCCCAACTTCATCATCTTATACACTGCAAAAAAACGCTCACACAAGATCCAATAGCCAAAAAGTAGTACATAAATCTATTTTCTGCATCTTCCATAATGTGTTAAATAGAACTTGAGTTTTTTTTTTCTCAAATCATAGGAGTAATACGGTAGTAATGAATACGAATCTTTCAGGCTTCCTCATATCAAATTTATGGCAACTTTCCTCGCTCGATATGCTTGTAAGTATGTCATAGATACATTATGCTCAATCTGTAAGTCAACGATTATATCTCTCAGAGGGTGTGACCGCTTCTCATCAGTATACTTTTCCCTAATCATTTAACCAATAACATTACTCATCTTTGTTTGCCGATGATTATGATTGTTAACATCATTTTTACATATGTGCAATTCTATAACATCACATCTATTTACCACCCAAATTGTATTGTTGTTGTTGCCTTACCGTGTCGCTTAAAATCTACATTTATAATAATTTACTGCACAATGGGTTTCGAACCGTGTTATTAATGACCTAGTCACCCTAAATTTAAACTTTTGTGTAATAGCCATTATGCCTAATTCTCTTTGCATCACCTTCTATTCACTAAAAAGTTTACCTTGAAAAATTCCAATTGAATTATCACATTCAAAGAAATCTGAAGCGAACGTGTCTGATGATAAAACTTAAGGAATGCACATAAACTGATCATGTGTAGTTGAGATGTTACTAAAATGATGAATTTGAGTGACAACACAAAAACATTTAGTTTCTACAAATTCATCTTGTTGCCTCATATGATAACCAATCTCATCAACTGTAGATTCATAATGTTGTGTTTCAAAACTTGAACTTGTCACATCTCGATGGTCATTAGCGAGACTACTTTCAAAGTTAAATGAAGATGAATGTTCATGGAAAAAAGACACATGTTCTTGAGATGTTGATTCATAAGCAAAAGGTCAGCTTATCAACGTCAGATTGCGTTCAGTCAATACTTTAGCAGTCGTCGACATAAAAAGACCCATAAATCCACGAGCTGTCATCAGTCCAGAATTCAAATATATAAGAATCCTAATCGTTTCACCATCTGCTATTTCAACAGGTTCAGAAAGTCAATGGCTATTCAATTTCATTGACAAATATGTCTTCACTGATATGTCAAAATCATCTAGACTTTTCTGAATATACTGATAAACTCATTCAATAAAATCTTTACATGTAGCATCTTTTCGAAGAAAAAATAGTTTCTTATTCCCATTCATTCCATTCTAAGATTATTAGTCGGTTTCTCCCATGAACTATCAAACACCATCTTAATCATGACCATAATATTGTCTACTATATATGAAAACACAACAAACTATTTAACGAATTACACTTCAATCAAAAGGACTCAGTGCGATTGATGTCGCACACTCATCGCATTGTGCGACGAAAGTCATCCCACAGCTTGACTGTGCCTATTGCTTTATGCGACCGTGGACATCGCACTATACGACAATGGTTGTCGTTGTCATCGCATTATGCGACAACGTCCATCGCACAATACGATAAAGGCCATCGCACTGTGCGACGGAGTCCATTGCACTCTGAGAAATATTTCATCACACTGCGGCGATGTATGTCGCTCATATACGTGTTGCTCATCACTTATAACACTAAATCTAATCATGCTTAAATCTAACACTACAAAACTAGTAATTCGTCAATATTATGGGAAAAATTGAAAGATTAACAAAAACAGAAACACTTAGTGGAAAATGTAGCATACCTCAACTTATTTTTTTTTGAAGTTCTGATGAGGGAAGATTACTTTATGAATGAGACAAAGAAAGTTTTATTTTTATGTATTTTTTTTCGAGTTATGACAGTACTTATATGTCAGGAGAGTAATTTGATCTCTTTATTGATAGTTTGCATAAATATATATATATATATATATATATATTATATATATAAACTTAATTATCGCTAATTGAAAAAATGTTTAACTTTTTTTTTTTTTTGGCTAATTTCCCTTTCTATTTCTCACAATCACACGTCACATCGGCATTACTTTTGAGGTTATAAAGAACAGAGCATTTTGTCTTACACCAACTAGAAAATTCGTCAAGCATTTGATGTGCAAAAATCCTAGATAAAACTTTAGGTATTTTTTCCGATTTTAAGCCAACACAACAATATAATTCTACATACCCAATCAACATAACCAAACATCACAAATTAATGGAATAAGATGATGAGAAGATGAAACTTCGATTTTGAGAGATGATGAAGCTTCAGTTTATTTAGAGAGAGATGATGAAACTTGGTTCGGCTGAGATGCATTATATATTTATTCTCTTTTTATTTATTTTTTTGGCATGGGCTCTTTATACTGTAAGAACATTATGCGACAAGCATTCGATGGTGCTGTCGCACGAGCCCATCCCACGTCGTCTCACACTTAGGCATGGTGCTTTCTTCCACAGATTATTCTTTAAAAAAAAAAAACTTGATAGATTTGAGTAATCTTATCCAATCTGGCTACAAGTACCGAATATTAGAATGTTTTACTGTTTTATCCAACAATTCAAAGAGTGTTATACTGTATTATTTGTAACTTAATTTAGTTTCTAAAATACAATAACACATTTCTTCTTGTGTCAAATGTATAACTTATTAACAAAATATATATATATATATATATATATATATATTATATATATATATATATATATATATATATATATTATAGGCGTATTTGCGGTTTCGCCGGCGGCGCAACAGTGAAAAATCCGATTTTTCGAATTTCAAAAATTTTCTTTGGACTATTAAAAAAAACTATTTATTTTAATATTTAATTCCAAATCAAATTTGGAATTACCCAAAATATCCCAGAAATCGAAATTTCTATAATATGCAAACTTTTTATATTTTGCTCATTTTAGTCCAAAAGTATCAATTACACAATTAAGTGTTTCCAAAACACTACCAAAATGATTAATATACATCTAATATACCCAATTTAATCCATATAATGAAAAGCCCCAATTTGGAATAAGTCATAAATCCTAGAAATTTCAATTAATCAAATTAACCAAATTTCCACCAAATTGACTTTCAATCTAACATTAAATTAATCAATCCAACATTCTTAAAGTCTCACCACATTCAAAAGCACCCAATGTTAGGGATATTCCCTATACCCAACTTGTGGATGAGCTATATGTACATGTATTTGTAATATTTTCATTAATTAATAAAATGGCAATCTTTATTATACGTGTCTTACATAACTTATATGAATCATCAAACATTGTAATAAAGCCCTTGGAGTAATAAGATGATGGCTTCCACGCCTTATGAGAATCACTACTCTTAAACGTTCATAGTCATAGTTTGGTGAATAATTTGGGCGTTAACAAAGCGGAGGGACTAGCATGGTGATATGATCCGCTCTTAAGTGGGGTAGCCGATCTCATAGGCTACTAGCGGAGATCTGTCCGCTTGGTGTATCACATGGATGCATGAGTTGCTCATGTCCATCGAACTGACCGCCAAAGTTTTCACATGGAGTGTTTATCCCATGTGTTTGTGAGAACTTTCATGTATCGATTGTATGACTAGTCCTTAGACTTGAGGTCTTTACAATCTTATGTGTGGATCAAATAACTTTGACATTCTCCTTCCCCGGTTCAAAAGATCCGGTCATAAGGGTATGATTGGGTCATTTGTTGAAACACATGAAGTTCGTAAAGATACAACAGAGAATCGCCACTCTCTCGGATAATATTTTCTTATAAGAGTAGTATTCAAGTTCCCGGGTTGATATGTGTGATCAGTGCTTGAGACTGTGGCTGCAACGGAAGAATCATGTGAGATTCTAAGGTTAGCACGATTCATGACATTATCAACATCATACCTTTGACTATATAGGTAGACACTTTCCATACCCTAGGTCAAACGGTGGGGATACAGTGAGGCGAGAGACCGTATCATATGTAAATCGCATACAGAATTGGTATATATATTTCCTTCTCATTTTGGGGCCTTGGTATGTTGCTAGATGTCAATATTGGTCATTGAAATCGAACGACCATCTGATCGGAGGATAATTTATGTTGGATTAAATTATCACGATTCATTTCATGTCCAACTTTAGGGAAACCCAAAAGGTCACACACAACAAAGTCGAAATCAATGGTTAACAGTGCACAGTACAAATTTAACAGCATATATGATTGCTGTAGGAATTGTTCATAAATGGTTCAATGTGTTTAATTATTGAACAGATCATTTATAAGGTTCCATAGTGGCTGAGGGATTGGTGAATGACGATAAGGGCACTTTGGGAATTGGAATAAATAAATAAAAACGTAAATAGTAACATCAATAGTAAATTTTTTTTTTATTTGTTCTTTATTTTGAATTCCAATTCGGCCCAAACTCTTATTAGGGTTTTATAAGCTCATTAAACCACTAAATTAAGATCCAATGGCTAAGATTAAATTAGCTTTTATCCCACATCGGATTCTTAATTAATTTTGTTGTCTTTGGAGCACCTATATAAACCCAAAGAATTCTTTACAAATTTTTACACCAAACCTTTCATATATTGGGTTTATATAAGTGAGCAACTCTAAAGTTTAAGAGTAAGCCACTGATTTTGAGGATCCTTAAGTCTAATTGACTAGAGGAACCTCGAGTTAAACGTTTTGAGGTATTTGCCTAGGCTAGCACCAAGGGCAAAATACCCGTGCGCTCAAGGCGTAGTTTTGCAGTTGAGTTTTGGCTTTGGTGTGTGCACCTTTGGAGGCCACACACTTGGGTAGCTCTTTGGAACGTGGAAGAGCTTGCTGAGTTCGAGAAAAGCTTGTAGATTGGAGGGAGGACTGGAGGAGATTTCGGTTCAAGTAAGTCTTTTTCTTTCTTTATTTTAATTAGAGTTCTTATGATAGTTAGCATGTTTAGGTTTATGTTCTTTGCATATTTTATGAGTTTTTATGCTTAGAACATATAATAACATGCCTAGGCTTGTAGAATAATCAAAACAAATGGGTATTGGGCAAAGGGATAGCGGCATCATAATTTCTTCTTGATTTTTCACTGCGCATTCGCGGCCGCTTCCCAACACCCAAGAACAATTCTAGGTTTCTATAAAGTGGCATAGAAATTCTAGAATGGCAACTTTCATTTCCTTAATCAAATTGAACTTTAATAACTATTATTAGGTTCAAAGTATCATTACACATGCTTAAAAGCTTCCCAACAATCATCCAAGAAGCAAAAACTCAATTCAAGAGAGTAGGAAATCAAAACTACATCATATGCATTCTCACCAAGCAAAAGAAACAATTCCCTAGCCAAAGGATTAAGAAACTTACCTTAAATTTTCAAATTCTTTAAGCTTAAAGCTTGATTTTGATTCCACCAAAGTTCCATATTTCTTAGGTTTTTCTTTTGCTCTCTCTTTTGTTGTTGAAGAAATGGGAATAGTTCCCAATTCCCTTAGTTGGCCGAAAATATAAAGTTAGTGGGAGAGAGAAAATTAATTTTATTTAACAAAATAATTTTGATTTAACAAAATAATTTTGTTTAAATAAAACAAATATCTCATCCCACTAAAATTGCCAACAAGACCATATGTCACAAAATGCATACAACACATGTCTATATATGTGAAACATATACTTTTTAATTCCCTATATATTTATTTAATAAATTAATTAACTAACACTTTAATTAATTAATCCATTTAATCAAATGTATAATGTATTTCTACACTTATAATAAATGTTAAAATAAATCCAAGGTTGACATATGTTCCAAAAAATATTCGATAATTAATTAATACATATCTAATCAAATTATGTATCTAATACACATATATATTAATTTAGGAATTACCGAATACCCCACAAGTGTAATTTTTTGTTTAACCATTAAATGATTTCCGAATAATCAATATTATTTGTTTTAAGTCGCCTTAGTGCTCTACGAGTATTTTTGATTATGTGAGACTCTCTAAGTGTAGGACACAAATGTTGACGACGTTGTTCTAGGCTCGCGGCCTGGTTGGGAGTACGGAGTAGCCCACGAGGGAGCTAAACCGGAGAAATAACATGGAGTCGCCACCCGGTGTGAACCGAGAAAATGATTTAAGGCCGCACTCACCCCTCGTAAGGGAAGACCTCAAACCGTTGGGTTCGGAATGGTCCCTTACTTATGCCACTTGTAATGATATGATTTGTGAAATATCTTAACCGAATATACGCAACATATATGTTCAAAAGTGTTATATTCCTAAGTTCACATGCATAAAAATAAAGCTCATATCTAAGTTTGCATGCATAACAGTAAGACGGAATGACGGTAAACATACAATTTCATAAGCACATTATATTCATTGATACGGAAACACAAGTAAATGATAATTACACAAGCATGCATAATGAAGAGAAGCAATTAGATGCAAAATGCAAAGAGATTATTAAAGAGGCAATTATACATCAAAATAAACGTGCAATTATGCGATACGGAAAAAAAATAACGGAATAGTAAATGGCGCGGCAAAGTATCGCGGTAAAGGTAGCCTTTTAGGCTTTTCTTCCCTCAAATGGAGAACCTTTAGACCAACGTAATAAGCACATGTGCGTTACATTATGATGCATGATTAAACAAGGAGATGGCATACAACAAGCAAATAACGAAATAATAAAAAGTGCGGCAAAACGTCGTGGCAAAGGTAGCCCTTAGGCTTTTGATCCCTTGAAATGGAGGACCTTTAATCCAACTTGATTTGCCTATGCGCATTACATTACAATGCATAAAAATAAATAAGACAAGGATATGGGACTTCGCATGTCCGATTAAACGTATCTAGCATTCAATCGAACATACTTCGTCCGGCACGACAAAACGTCGTGGCAAAGGTAGCCCTTAGGCTTTTTATCCCTCAAAATGGAGGACCTTTAATCCAACTTGTTTTGCCCATGCGCACTATATCATCAATACAAAAACAAATAACGTACACAAAGTAAAATGGAGTAATAATAAAAGGTGCGGCGAAGTATCGTGGTAAAGGTAGCCTTTTAGGCTTTTCTTCCCCCAAATGGAGAACCTTTAGACCAACGTAATAAGCCCATGTGCATTACATTACAATGCATAAAAATAAATAAGACGAGGATATGAGACTTCGCATGTCCGATTAAACGTATCTCGCATTCAATCGAACATACTTCGTCCGGCGCGACAAAACGTCGTGGCAATGGTAGCCCTTAGGCTTTTTACCCCTCAAAATAGAGGACCTTTAATCCAACTTATTTTGCCCATGCGCACTATATCATCAACACATAAACAAATAACTTGCAGAAAATAAATGGCGGAATATAAAATGCGGATAATAAATACACAAGATAAATAAAGTAAAATATGTGTCATTTGCTCAAGTGGTACGTGGAGTTCTCTCCCAAGTACAGACCGTACTACCGTCCATTCAGATTCGGCTACGGAATTTACGTCTGGGTTTCTATCCTATATACCACGAGAGACGACACATTTTCCATTCATTCAAGGGCCATAACACACACTAACCAACGACTCTCATGAGAAGAAAATAAATAAAACAATTAAAAGATGAATGAAAATAAATAAGAAAAGTGCACTCAGGTCTAACCTTTTAAATCGTCTCTCGGAAGTACGGTACACGGTCGTCGGAAGGGTTGATGCTCCCCAACTCTCTCCGGTTCACTGGTTCAACATTTTTTCCCTCACTGTTTCACTGTTTGGGCTGCTGTTTTCTCTCCGTTTCGCTGCTATTTTGCTGCTGTTTTCAGTCACTTTTTTGTAGTAAAAGGCTACCAATTTTAAGGTAAAAAAGGCTACTGTTTTGCGGTAAAATGCTACTATTTTTGCGGTTTTAAATATGTAGTTTTGCGGATGCAGTCTGCGGTTTAGGGTGCAGTTTTTAGGTGCAGTTTGGGGACGTGAATGAGGGCTGCTTTTTGGTCGTTTGTATGTATGTTTTGATCATGTGTGGGGTCGTGTGGCCTGTGAGCTATGAGCTTTTAGTGTGTCAGTGTTTGTTGATGGCTTTGGTGAAGTAAGCGGTTGCTGGCTTATACGCTGAAGGGCTGTGGATTTATGGAGGGTTTATGCATTAAGGGGCTATTAATTCATGAGTGGGTTTATGCGTTAAAGGGGTGTTGGTCTGTGAGTGGGCAGTGGCTGCGTGAAGGGCTTGGCTGTTTGCGTGAGTGATGAGCTAGGGTCTGTGAAGTTGCTGCACACGCTGGGTTTTGTTTGCGTGAAGGTATGGCTTGTGTGAGGGTTATTTTAGTCAGTGGAAGGGGTTGGCTTCATGGCTTTTCGTGTAAGTCATATGTGTGTTACATGAAGGCTAGTGCCTTAGGGTTTTCGTATTAATCGGTCATGTTAGCCTCATGACCCGAGCCCATTTAGCCCACATGCACCCTAGCCTAGCCCAAGCCCACTTAAAACACACCCAAATTAAATTAAATATTAAGTTAAATATTAATTAGATAATGTAATTAAATAAAATAATTAATTAAGTCATATACCAAATTAAATAAAACAAATAAAATTTAAATAATCACCTACCAAAATAAATAAAATATTTACCAAACATAAAATGAGTATATGCCTAATATAAAACTAATCAAATATAATCATTCCTAACTAAATAATATATTTACCAATCTAAAATATTTGACTTCCTAATCAACACCAATCTAATCTTGTAACTTCCTAATTTATAATATTTTGTCCCCCCTCAATCTTGTGCATGCCATTCTTGAGAAGCCTAAATTAGAAACCAAGATCCTATTCCTTATGAGACAAGATGAAGCCCTAGCCATTCTCTATATAAACAACCACCACCCAAAGCCTCTCCCGCTCTCTCTAGTTCACGTTTTTCACAAGCAAAAAGAAGCTAAAAATTATGTCGACTCTCCATTCTCTCAAGTTCACACATACTACAAAGAAATAACACAAAAATTCTCTTCGTCTCCTTCCCCTAATCACCGAAAATCATACTTCCATTCAGCAGCCATACTTCCATTCGGTGAGCCAAGATGCTAAACCAGTGAACCAGAGAAGTAGCGGTGTGATAGCCCTTCCGACGGCCGTGAAACGCGAGTTTGAAAGTCGACATAAAAGGTTAGACCTGAGGGCATTTTCCACCTTCATTTTCTATTTTATTTGTATTATTTATTGAATATTGCTTGCATGATTGTTATGTTGAAATGCATGTTGTGGCCCTTGAGTAGATAAATATGCATGGATTATGAGATATGGTATGTTGTGGCTTTGGAATAAAACGAAAGATGTGTCAACTCTCGCGGTATATCGGATGGAAACCCCGACATAAATTTCATAGCCGATTCCGAATGGACGGTAGTATGATCTGTACTCGGGATACCACTCCACGTACCGCTTGAGTAAATGACGTTTTCTTTTGTCTTATATTGCTTTGATTTATTTATTTTTCGTCATTTGAGTTCTGCATGTTACTTTTGTATGCGTGATTCAATCGAGCGCATGGGCTTAGTAAGTGCGATGAAAGGTCCCCTACTTGGAGGGGTTAAAATCCTTTACCACGATGCTTTACCGCGTCGGTTGATATGTGTTCGGTTGAATGCAAGATACGTTCAATCGGGCATACTAAGTTTGATATTATTGTTTTTTAATTCTTTGTATGCATGATTCAATCGAGCGCATGGGCTTAGTAAGTGCGATGAAAGGTCCCATATTTGGAGGGGTTAAAATCCTTTACCACGATGCTTTGCCGCACCGGTTGATGTGTGTTCGGTTGAATGCAAGATACGTTCAATCGGGCATACTAAGTTTGATATTATTGTTTTTTAATTCTTTGTATGCATGATTCAATCGAGCGCATGGGCTTAGTAAGTGCGATGAAAGGTCCCCTATTTGGAGGGGTTAAAATCCTTTACCAAGATGTTTTGGCGCGCCGGTTGATGTGTTTTTGGTTGAATGCAAGATAAGTTCAATCGGGCATACTAAGTTTGATATTATTGTTTTTTTAATTCTTTATATGCATGATTCAATTGAACGCATGAGCTTAGTAAGTGCGATGAAAGGTCCCCTATTTGGAGGGGTTAAAACCCTTTACCACGATGCTTTGCCGCGCCGATTGGTGTATACTCGATTGGATGCGAGATGAGTTCAATCGGATACGTGAGGTCCCACATTGTGGATTTGTTTGTCTATGAATGTGTTGGATGCATCAGGTCTAGTTCCGTTCGAACGCGTTCTCGAACGCCATACGAACGTGAACCTTCTGTTTACCATTCGAACGCGTTCTCAAACGCTACGCGAATGCGCACGCATTTTCTTAGTTTCATTATGCATCAGGTCTGGTTTCGTTCGAATACGTTCTCGAACGCCACACGAACGTGAATCTTCTGTTTACCGTTCGAACGCGTTCTCAAACGCTACGCGAACGCGCACGCATTTTCTTAGTTTCATCATGCATCAGGTCTGGTTCCATTCGAATGCGTTCTCGAACGCCACACGAACGTGAACCTTCTATTTACCGTTCGTACGCGTTCTCAAATGCTACGTGAACGCGCACGCATTCTTTAGTGCTTCATGCATTAGGTCTGGATCCGTTCGAACGCGTTCTCGAACGCAATACGAACGCGAACCTTGTTTACTATTCGAACGCGTTCTCGAACGCTACGCGAACGCGCACCCATTGAACTGAGTCATTTTCATCAGATTTCATACATAATTGTTCCTAGTAGCTATCCCTTCGTATGATGAATCTGATTGCTTCTCTGTGTTACGCAAGATTATGTAGGTATCATTCATCTGTATTCCTCACATGATTGAGTACAATGTGTTTAACGTATTATAATTCATATATCCATGTCATGATAGCATTTGAGTATTATTTCTCGTGGTATATCGGATGGAAACCCATAAATAAATTCCGTAGCCGATTCTGAATGGACGGTAGTACGGTCTGTACTTGGGATACAATTCCACATACCACTTGGAAAAGTGCTCACATGTGTGCTTGTGCGGTTAATGTGTGTGCTTGTGGTTTTTTGGATAAAATATGCCAATGAAGTCGTATGTTCGTTGCTACTTTGATGTATTTTCAAGCATGTAATCTTAGATGTGAAATATATGTAAATTCAGGTGTAAGTTTTATTTGTGTGCATATGGATTTAGAAGCATGATACTCTTGGAAATAAGTGTTACTTAAGCTTGATTAAATTATTACACAAATCCTTTCATTACAAGTGACATAAGTAAGGGACCATTCCGAACCCAACGGTTTGAGGTCTTCCCTTGTGAGGGGTGAGTGCAGCCTTAAATCTCATTTTCCCGATTCACACCGGGTGGCGACTCCATTATTCTCCGGTTTAGTCCCCCGTGGCTACTCCGTACTCCCAACTGGGCCGTGAGCCCGGGACAGCATGCGTCGTCCAGTTTCTGTGTCCCACAGTCTGGCAACTTCATTGGGGATAGAGAATCGGCCCGAAAATATTGTCTTTTGTAATGTTTGGATTTATGTTCTAATTGACTGTGTCTATAATGGATGAAATGGGGGTTTAATCAAAGGCATTTTTGAGGCTAAGTAATGCTTTGGTGTCTTCCTTCATTCACTACCTTTCTAGAAGGAAAAGCTGTGAAGGCACCTATATAGCCATCTACTTGTAGCCTATTGTGATGGACTAATTTGGAGGACTCGTTGTTTATTCCTGACACCAAGCGATAAGAGCCTAAGAGGCTTGGGTATTTAAGTGAGCCTCGCTCCACCTTCCCTCTGGGGAATCTACAACGAGAATTCCATTTGACAGTCAGTCACACACCATAGCTCATTGGCACGTACCTTAGTGTATAAAAAAGAATGCACTCACTTGGTTGCTCGAACCCTTGATTGGGGAGACCTAGTTGTGGGCCATCCTTCGTCGATGAGAGCCTTTGTCTACACTCCTGCGAACCCACCCATAGACCGGGATTGTATGATTAAAGTAACAATTATTTCCTTGAGTATGAGCTTGTGGACCATCCTCATTTGGATGCAGTTGGACCATTGCCAGAAATGCGGACTTGCTGGGCCATTTAAACTGGGGCGAGTTCGTACCTTATGACCATTGGACCCAAAGCTTCTGAAATGTTGATGGGCCATTCTGTAGAAATTATTGTTATGTGTTTGCATTATCTTTCTTTTATGTTTGTGTTTGGGAACATCGCCGTTTGGATCCATTTGGACCATTTGTCATGGGATATGGGCTTGTTGAGCCATTTAAACTGGGACAAGAACATATTTTATGACGATCGGGCCAAAGGCTTCTAAGTGTTGGTGGGCCACTTTGTGCTTGTGTTCGAAACATTACCATTTGGATTTAGTTGAGCTCCTTGCCATGAGATGTGAACTTGTTGGGCCATTTAAACTGGGAGGAGTTCACTCCTATGACAGTTAGCCCAAAAGTTTCTGAAATGATAACGGGCCGATTTGTTTGAGAATTTTAGTTGATGTAGTATGTTATATGTTACATGCATCTCATGCACCTCATGCATATATATATCATGTTAACACCCTATATGTCTCAAAAAGACATCATAGATACCATTTGGGTTAGAGAAGGAACAAGGCTCATTAAAAGAACAGTAACAGTCATGAGTGAATCTGGTAATGAGGTATCCCGTATGGATCAGTTAGAGAACGGTCTCGCCAAGGTCACTGAACAGTTGCAAGCTTTGACTACTGCTATGGCTGGTATAGCTGGGTCTCGTGCCGGGGTTAATTTCGGGGATGTGAGGCAAGAGGAACCTCCGAACAGATTGGGGGATGATATCCCCACTTTTGATGATGATATGGCAAGGTATGCAGCAGGCAGAGTATCTGGGTCTCAGGCAAAGTTACAGAAACTTTGGGATCAGGTTGAGTCAGTTACCCGCAAGATGAGGGGTAAGAATGAGGACTTGCTGGATTATGAGACACTGACTTTCGAGGAACAGTTGCCGGCACAGTTCAAGATGCCTGATATGGCTAAGTTTAACGGGAATGGGGATCCAATGGTGCATCTCCGGCAGTTTGTATCAGTCATGAGTTTAGTTGGCTTATCTCAGCGCGTTGGGGGAACATCAGGAACAAAGCCCATTTCTGCTGAGATTGCCGCTATCCGGAACCGGAGATTTTCCAACTTGGGAAAACCTCTGTCAAAGGTGCTAGAGAAACTGAAGAGGCAAGGGCTCTTAAAACCGTTGGAAGCCAAACCATTACCCAATCCCCTACCATCACATTATAACCTAAGCCTTTACTGTCACTTTCACCAACAAAAAGGGCCATGACACTGACAATTGTGCCCGACTCCGCCATGAAATCCAAGACCTGATAGACTCCAAGAAAATACCTTACCCAGAAACAGAACAGCCTGACACACACAGAAACCCCTTACCCAATTACTGTGCCGTACCACCACCAGCCTATATGATCAATTCTGGCCTCCCAGAAGACCTTGTCCTAAAATCCTTTCACCCTCAAGCCTTTTGCCTGGGAATCTGGGATAGTACTAGTGAAGATGAGACCGAGCAGGGGAAAAAATTTTGGCTTGATTTCTCTAGCAGTGACGAGGAAGAAGTAAGGGGAATGACGCGCAGTGGTCATTTTTACAATGATATGGCAGATAAGGGTAAAGAAGTTTTGACAGATGGTAGAGAAGTGGTCGAGACTGCAGAAAATACTGAGGGGGATTTAGTGTTGAGGCAATTGAGGAAGACTAGAGCAAAAGTGAGTATCTGGGAACTGTTATGTGCATCTCAGGAGCATAAGAAAGCCATGGTTGAGGCTTTGAGCAAGATTGGGGTACCGGAAGACGCTAACCCCGCAATGTTTGTTGGGTCGGTTCAGAAGGAAGCTTTACAGATATCGTTTTCTGAGGATGAACTCCCAGCAGAGGGGAGGAATCATAACAGGCCTCTATTTATCAGGGCCGAGGTGAGGGGCAAGAGAACTTCATGTGTAATGGTGGATGACGGTTCGTCCATTAATGTGTGCCCGCTGAAAATTCTGGCAAGATTGGGTATGAAAGCAAAAGACTTGGACCCCTCCAGTATGACTATTAAGGCTTATGATGACAGTAAAAGGGGAGTTGAGGGTACCTTTGTGGCTATGGTCAAGGTAGGACCGATTGAAGATGAGGTTGAGTTCACAGTACTGGACATCCCGGCTATTTTCGCCTTATTCTTGGGAAGGCCTTGGTTTCACAATCTTGGGGGCGTGCCTTCCACTTTACATCAGATGATCAAGTTCCCGTATGAGGGAGAAGTTGTTACTATCCGGGCTGAGTTAGATAATGCCGTGGCTGCCTTGGAGATACAACCTTTCACGAGGTTTCAGGTGTCAGCTACTTTTGAGGAGTGGGTGGATCCTAGGGTGGCTAGGATTATGGAGAAGTTGAAGTTTGAGCCGGGTAAAGGTTCAAAATTACCAGATTTCAGAGGACAGACTACTCGAAAAGGTTTGGGGTACAAATCTGATGAAGAAAAGACAAAGGTCAAGAAAAAAGTCCTGAAACTGATGGAATGTTTTGTGGAAGCTTCGGGATATCAAGGGGAGCCTGAACCTGTGGAAGTTAATGGAATTATGGTACCTGGGTTTGAGATCTTCCAGGATATGTTGGGTAAGAAGATGATATTGAAGAAATTATGAAGAAAAAAGAAGAGAATTGGGAGGAGAAACTAATGAAGTTGGAGAGCCTGACTCTGGGAGAGGATGAAAAGTCTGAGGAAGACCTGATTGCAGAGGAAGAAGTGTCTATAGATGATGAAGACATTTACCTTCCTGATTTATTTGAATGTACTTCCACATTATCCAATAATAAAGACATTTCTTTTGCTTACTTGCCTGAGTCATTTCCATTTACTCTGCACGAATCAAGCATATTTGATATCAGTTCGGCCAGAACTACTACATTTAACTTGGGTACACTTGAGAACCCCAAAGAAATTCTGATTGCAAGTGAAGTTACCTCTGAAGAGAGGGAGAAACTAGAAGAAGTGTTGGTCAGATATGCCAAAGTGTTTGCTTGGTCCTATGAGGACATGCCTGGGGTAGACAGAAACATTGCCCAACACACAATACCAACTTATCTGAATATAAGGCCAGTAAAACAGAAACTCCGACGGATGAGACCAGAATGGGCTGAGAAAGTCAGAGAGGAAGTTAAGAAATAGATAGATGTGGGGTTCCTAGAAGTAGTAAAGTATCCTGAGTGGTTGGCTAATATAGTACCGGTGCCAAAGAAAGACGGGAAGGTCAAAATGTGTGTAGACTACAGAGATCTCAACAAGGCTTGTCCGAAGGATGATTTTCCTCTGCCGCATATAGATGTTCTGGTTGATAGTGCGGCTTTATCTGCTATGTATTCATTTGCAGATGAGTTTTCAGGTTACAATTAGGTTCTCATGGCCGAGGAAGACAAACACAAGACTGCATTTGTTACTGAGTGGGGTACTTATTGTTACAAGGTTATGCCGTTTGGGCTTAAGAATGCGGGGGCAACCTATCAGCGGATGGCCACTACACTTTTCCACGACTTGATGCACAAAGAGATTGAGGTGTATGTGGATGACATGATGGTGAAATCAGAGACAAGAGTTGGGCATATTGAAGCACTGGAAAGGTTCCTTCAGAGAGTTGACAGATACAACCTGCGGCTTAATCCAAGAAATGTGTGTTTGGGGTGACATCAGGGAAATTGCTTGGTCATACAGTGGGAATGGGCGGAATAGCGGTAGACTCCAAGAAGATCAAGGCAATCACAGAAATGCCTGCACCGAAGACAGAAAAAGAAGTCAGAGCATTCTTGGGAAAGATTCAGTACATCAGTCGGTTCATTTCCAAGTTGACATCAGTATGTGAGCCTATCTTCAAACTGTTGAGAAAAGATCAGCCAGTGAGATGGAATGAACAGTGTCAGACAGCCTTCGACAAGATCAGAGAGTACTTAGTAAAGCCTCATGTATTGAAGCCTCCGAGACCGGGCAGACCTTTGATATTGTATTTGGCTATAGAATTAGAAGCACTGGGGGAAATGATGGTACAGGCAGATGAGACAGGGGTAGAACATGCAGTCTATTATCTGAGTAAGAAGATGCTCCCGTATGAGGCTCGGTATCAGAAGTAGAGAAGATCTGTCTTGCCGTGGTATGGGCTTCCAGAAAATTGCGGCTTTATTTCCAGTCATACAAGATCCAGATAGTGGCCAAGGAAAATCCTCTGAAATATCTTCATTCGGTGCCTTCACTAGTTGGAAAATTGGGCAGATGGTTGGTATTGCTGACAAAGTTTGACATTGAGTATCTCACCTCCAAAGTGATCAAAGGGCGAGCAGTAGCAGAGTTTCTGGCAATGCAACCTTTTAAGGGGGATCAGTATAAGTTTGAATTTCCAGATGAAGAGATCCAAGCAATAACAGTCCAGAGATGGAAAATGTATTTTGATGGAGCAGTGAATTACAAAGGAGCCGGAATTGGGATCGTGATAGTGACCCTCGAGGGAGAGACTTTGCCTTTGGCCAAGAGGTTGACATTCAGAGTGACTAACAACATGGCCGAGTATGAAGCATGTGCTTTCGGTTTGACAGCATTGATAGCCTTGAAGGCCGGGAGTGTGGAAGTCTATGGAGATTCTATGTTGGTGGTCCAGCAGATGCGAGGAGAATGGGAATTGAAAGAAGAACGGTTGAAACCTTGCCTTTTTCACCTCAGAAAGTTGGCACAGGTTATCCCCGAGTGTAATTTCAGCACTTACCGAGAGAAGAGAATCAGATGGCAGATGCATTGGCTACACTTGCAGCAACTTGGGAAAATCCAGAAAAGTTAGTGATGAGACTGTTGATACTGACAACAACGAGCATACCTGTTTATGAGATAGAAAGAATTCTGGAAGTTGAGGTCGACGATGGTAAACCTTGGTATTATGACATTCAGAGGTATCTGGAACATGGTGAACTCCCGGAAGGGGCATGCAAAAAAGACAGAATAGCCATTCAGAAGTTAGCTTCCCAGTATGTGATTTTGAAAGGGGAACTGTACAAGAGGCAAGCAAACGGTATTCAGTTGAAGTGTTTGAGAAAGGAAGAAGCACGGCATGTAATGGAAGAAATACATGTCGGGGTATGTGGTCCGCACATGAACGGGTTGAATCTGTCCCGAAAGATAGTGAGACAAGGTTTTTATTGGTCAACCATGGAAACAGACTGCGCGAAGATGGTAAAGCACTGTCATGACTGTCAAGCACACGGTAATTTGAATCACTTACCACACACAGAATTGCACGGGTTGTCAGAGTCGTGGCTTTCTCAACATGGGGAATTGATATGATTGGAGAAATTCGACCAAATGCATCGAATGGGCATCGCTTCATAGTAGTGGCCGTAGATTACTTCTCGAAGTTGGTGGAAGCCGAATCATTCCGCAATGTTACAGCATAACAGATGGCAAAGTTTATAGCTCGGAACCTCATTTGTCGGTATGGTATGCCGCATCATGTAGTGACAGACAACGAAGTTCAGTTTCAAGGAGAGACGAAGGCAATGTTACAGATGTTGGATAATATGACCCATAGCGTCACTATTTGCACAGATCATTGTGTTGTTGTAGCAAATTAACTATGTAATAAGGAAATTGCACTCTCATCGTTTGTGATTAGATCACCATAGATATATAAATGAAGAGAGTCCCTATGATTAGTTCCTGGACTGAGAATGATATGAGACAGTATCAGTCCCCAAAGGTTTAATCATTAAATATCCCTAGTCGTAGTATTATCGAGACTGGACATCGATAATGCGGAATA